>CAHIKZ030000339.1:1505000-1557500 GCA_903632075.3 Acanthosepion pharaonis | reverse complement strand
TATCACCCAACAAGAAGATTAACTTGATACAAAGTAAAGTGTTACCAAAAAAAAAAAAAAAAAAAAAAAAAAAATGACATAAAATTATTTTAGATTATTTTAAGTAACGGTTAAAAACTTCGCAAGTTTGCATTTGTTAAAATTACTTAAGTGTCACGTATAATGCATGTTTGGGCGATCATGTCTTTTTTCGATTGATGATAAACTTGGGAGAATAATACCTGCAGTAGGGTGTCGTTACTTTCTGCAGAAGACTGGTTGCCAACCACGGCTATTGAACTCAGTTTGTCCCGCTATTTAATCCATAACTGGGGAAGCGACGAGAAGAAATGAATCCATGTCTTTCTCAGGCACATGTATTTGGGAATGTAACGAATTCAACTGAAATTCGAACTAATCTCTGCGATTCGTAATTCCAAGCCGTTATCCATTATTTTTAATTAAAGAATAAGAGTTGTTGTTAAGAGAGCAAAGTGATTCGTCTTCTGCATTGAAATTTGATATCGCGTCTTGTCAGTCGTTGAAGGATTGATCTCACTTTTAGGATCCGTTTATTTTGACGTGAAAATGAGTGATTGTTGCCTTCATCTCATTTATTGAATGTTGGGCAAATATGAAGCTTTTGGCTCAACAGAGATTTTATTTTCTGTTAATTTCGTACCAACAGAAACTGTATGAAAAAATTTTCGGAAAAAATGAATAAAAATATTCAAATCTTTAAAATAATATGTAATTCGAAAAAATCAGGACCAGAAAAATTTAAAAGAAGAAAAAGTTACTGAATGTGAGTACTTTGAAGGTGGATAAGGCGTCATTACTCTGTGTAGGATATTTGCTGTTAATATTAAATATTGTAATACTTTAAGGACAAACTTTGTAGGTTATGGAACTTTATCAAATTTTCCGATGTTTTCGAATAACCTTTGGAATTTTAAAGTAAATATTGATATTTTGCCCTAACATTTTCAATTTCATCTAATACAGTGTTTCTGAAACCTTTTTCTGTCTCATGGATCCTTTATTTATGAATATTTGATGAGCTCCCCCTCCTAGCCGTTTTCTTTAAGAAAAGGTCATTTTACAATTTCCGGAACAAATAATGATATTTCTCCATACAAACTTCAAAATTGCTTGTTTTAAAAACGAAACCACTTAAATAATATAAACTTTTATTTTGGTCAAAAAAAGTTCTGCCCATAAAATTTACATAAATGTACACGAGTAACATAAAAGGTACTGGGAAATTATTTAATACATAGAGTTAATGTATAAAGAGGAAAACGATATAATTTATTTAATCATTAATATGATTCATCAATCTGATGTTCATTTGTAATTAAAGCTAAAAAATATATTTCAATTCCATGATTCAAGTTTATTAGAACTAAAATGTAGAGGGAAACAAGATTGTGGCATTGCGTCTCGTTTTATTGAACTTGTGGCACTCCAAATTCCAAAATCTTTCTGTGACCCTCGTAATATTAAACAGGGCTCCCTTGTGGGCATGTGGATCCGAGTTAAGGACCACTGTTCTAATATAACAAAGCAGTTATTTTAAAAGATAAAATTAATTACTCAACATAATGTAGATACATGTTTAGAGACAAAAAGATCATTCCTTTAAAAGATTTATTTTTTATTTGAAAAGTTTTGTTGAAAATATATTTCAAGATTATTTTTGGAAAACAATTAACTGAAGAGAATTGGCTTTTCAGCTGATTTTATGCAATAATTTAAATCCTAAAGTTGTTCGGTGCAAGGAATTATGGAAACTTAACACCTATTAGCACTAGGCACACTATTTTCCTTCCATTTGTATTCCATTGGTAAGAAGCAAGTCTCATTTGGACAGCTTCTTCCCAAGAGCCGCTGCTTTAGGGAACAGACTATTGAGGGGATGCTTTCCCGACCACTATAATCTTAACCTCTTACGTCTAGTTTCAACTATTATATATCCTACATATCCTCATAAAATTCCAATTCTAACGTTCATAAAACAGCCCCTTTCAATAAATCACGAGAGTCTCTATGGCATTTTATTGAGAGAATAATGGCGTAAATAAAATAATTTTTCCCCATATTTTATTAAAATTATTTTAACTCCAGTCTTACCAACCTCGTTTTCACTTATGTCGTCCACTTGTAAATTGTCTTCTCCGCTGTCATATTTGGTGAAATAGTGAACAGCTGCGAACTGGATGAGAGTGGCCAGCACAAAAACGTAGCACATGGCAACGTAGACATCAAGGGCGGTCGAGTAGGACACCTTGGGCAGATAGGTTCGGTTGTCAAGCCCAAGGAAAGTCATGGACAAAACAGTTGTGGTACCTGAGGGGACGAAAGATAAAACTCAGTTTATATGAATGCAATGAGATTTGCTTTTCCAATTTACACGTTCAAATATCAATCTGTCATGATGCGTGAAGAATCATTCACTGGGAATAGATATTTGGGGTGGGGGCGTTACTATGTAAGTCCCAGAGAGAGAGAGAGAGAGAGAGAGAGAGAGAGAGAGAGAGAGTGAGTGAGAGAGAGAGAGAGAGATTTCATGTTGCCAAAAATCTAAATTTTGGACAGACGATAAAATTTCTCTCTTTTAGGAGCAATAAAACCATCAACAATATGTCTTTATGTTGAAGTTTCCGTTCACTATGAATATGTTGCTTGGAATTATTTCTTCTTACAGTTAAATATGAAACATTTATTTCCTTTGAGCTTTGATTTATCTAATAGTGAGAGGCATAGATATAATTTCAACTTGGGACACCGGTTATAAGTATATGCTCGATGTACTCTTAGTAATTTCAATAGATTTATTATTATAGTCATTTGTCAACATTTCTTCCTGCACTCAAAACTGGCTTTTTTAAGAAAGCTATATGTGAGTGTACTAGAAAAGGAACCTTGATGGGTTTTTTAAAGTAAATTCCATTAAATCGCTTACCGAGGGCTATTCTGTCAGATGTGGCTTCTCTGTGAATCCAAAAAGACACCCAAGATAGGACAACGAGCAGGCAACAGGGTACATAGACTTGGAGAAGGAAGAATCCCATATGACGTTTCAAGTGGAAGTGGACGCTCAACATTGAATGAAGGGCTGAGAAAAAAAAGAAAAGAAATGAAACTCTTTAAAACATGAAAAATTGAATGCTGAAAACAAAAACACTCAACTTCCAGAGATTACGCGAAAACGGTCATGATGGTTTTGAACATTAAAGACATCGGTTGTCTGGAAGCCAAAAAATCAACTTATTGGTACATTATTGAATAAAAAGTTTAAATTGTTAATAACAATCAAGGTAGATAATTAAAATATAACTGGCCAAAAATAAACGCAAGAAATAAAAAAAATCCTGTTCAAAATGTTAAAATAAATATTTAGAAATTTACAAATAACTAAAATATTGTAGATTAGTAACTGGAAAGCAAATTCAGAAAATGAAATTGAATTTATTAAGAAAGGCGAAATTGAAGAAAGATGGCAATCGAAAAGTTTTACAAGGAAGAAAAACCTGAACATCAAAGAGTACCTTCAAATGAAATCAAAATTGAAAGAAGAAAATCAATTCAAAAATTGAATAGAAGCTAAAAAGAAAGTTGAAATTCAAAGTCTGAAATAAATGAATGAAAAAAAAGTTTTGAATGGAAGGCGGGAATAAAGATCAATCAGTTTGAATTGAACAGACAAAAGAAATCGAAAGACTAGGAAGAAACGGAAGGCATCTAAGCAATGGAAAAGTTGACATTAAAAGAGATAAAGGACCCTAAAACCCTGATAAAGAATAAAATGCAAAAAAATAATATTCAATTTTAGAAAAATGAATACCGGTCATGTGGCAGAAGAGACAAAAATCTGAGTGAAATGAATAGTTGAATAAGAATTGCTTAATCAGCGTCGAAGAAAAATATAGACATGACAAATAAGCAGGAATAAATAAAGATCTTTACTAAAATAAAAGACCATGATTTATATCTTATGAAAAATATATTAAAAATGATCATTCAGTGTTAAAGGAATAATTTGGACGAATACAATCGATACAATATTGAATAATGGGAAAAACTATTACTAAAAGAAAAACGATTTTAACATATACTAAAAAATGAAAATAAAAAAAATGAAGAAAAATCGTGATTGTCATAATTTAAAAATCGAAATGTCATGATTCATTTCGTTTTAATTTCAATCTTATTTACCCAGACTCTCACTCTGTAGCTGTTCATACAGAGCAAGGATAGATTCTTGACAAGCCCTATCGACGTTGTAAAATAACCACAACGGCAATGGTAGTCGTAATTCTCAATTAGTTTATTCTCGTACCAACGAGATACAAATACAAAAATATATCTGGCCCCTGACCACTCAACTGTTTATGTAACACTGAATGATGCAACTTATGTCTGCCTGTGGAAGTCTCCCATTATCTAATGAGACCTTCCATTTCTACACTACATTCCCCCTCCATACTCTGACCAAGGGTGGATTGACGTGGTCACTTGAAGGTTTGCTTCAGAATATGTGTGCGATTGTCCTCGCATTTGTAGGGATAGATAGGGATAGTGTTTCTTCGACGTGGGCGATAATTTGGGCTTTTTATCGTCCGATATTGGTGTTCTCCAATATTATTTTGTATTAGACCAACTGAATCTGTGGTGTCGTCAATTTCCATTTCTTCAAGAACATTTATTGCAGTATTTGGTTTATAATGTCTGTTGGGTGATAAGGGATTATAATCCGTGTCGACAACCATAGAGGATTTACGCTGCGGCTGGACCCCAGAACTTGCAGAGGTATTATACGGTTCTGATGTAGATGTGATTAATCTATTTTCCGTGTTGCTATCTTGAACCGGCTGTAAATAGACGTGCTAAATCGGGGTGCTATGAGGTCAAGGTACCCGCTCCCTGGGTAATAATGATGTGGGGCGCAAACAACTGGGTGGATCTTACGGAGGAAGCGACGATTGCTTAGAGTTACCCGATTGCTTTCATCCACCCGCACACGGTACTGTTGCTTACCGAAAATATCAGCGATTTTTCCTGTTTTTGCCCACTGACGAGTGTAAGGGTCATCTTGATTTTGGACTGCATCAGTTGTAGTCGCCTGGTAGAATGACCGTCTACTTTTTTTTATATGTTCAGATGATATTTGAGGACGTTTTGTCGATTCCTCTGATGGGATCCATGCTAGGTACCGGGAGGCGCTGCAATTGCAGCGTTAAGTTTTCCAAGAAGATGTTTAATGCTGAATTTGTACATTAGTGTGCGTTCCTTGAAATTAAAGAGAAGTGGTTTCTTTATGTTTTCGAGGGCCCTATATGAGAAAGTTTTTGAGCAGGTTGATGGTCAACAAACACTAGCAAATCAAATGGAGGCAGCGTTTAGTTCTTGTAAGTGAGAGGGAGCCGTCATTTTTGGGTGCGACTATCAGGTTGTAGGAGTGCCCTTTGGTACCAGCTCAATTATACCGAATGCAAAGCCTGTCTTCTTCCAGTGGTGAGGGACAGGGATCAGTGTGTGAACCATTGATGGCGTCCCATCAGGGACGAAGGTTTCCTGTCATAATCTGTAAGGTTTGGTGTGGGCATGTATTAAATGCACTGGACTTGAAATGGTCACGTATCTATCGTTCCAGTAAGTGCCTGTTGGTTTCTATCGGAAGGAACGGAATGATACTAAGCATCGCTGGAATGGATTTTCTCTATGGGCATGTGCACAGGGCATTTTCCTTTACACCCTTCAACGAGTTGAGCCGTGATGTCTAGGCTGGGAAATCAGGTGGTAACAGATGTAGGTCATTCTGATAAGTAAAAAAACCGAACGTGTTGTTTGACACTTACACCAGCTGTCGCGTCTAGAACCAATTTTTATATACATGAACAACACGCCTTTTATATGAAGTTGGGTTGGCTGTCTGTGATGCTCCGTATTCGATGACTAGTTGGCACAAGGTACTCGCCGACCACCTGAGTAGTTTTAATTCTCTGGTAAAAGTTTGAGCCGGCGAACACGAGGATGCGATGACTACCGTGGCTAATTGGACCAGTCTGGGAGCGTCTAAATGAAGCGTGCATTATAGTTTCTTCTCGTGTCAGTGATGACGATGGACCTGGTGCACCTCCTTTAAATCGCTTTCCTTTCCACACAAAATGATGCACATTACCGGGCGGTATGAAATCCGTTTTACGTCTCCGTTTTCATCTGTCACCATAGAGGATGGCGCGGGTGGGGAACTTTCAGACTAGTGTTTGAGTAAGTGAATGAATCATGCCATATCTTGAACCTTGTTGATCTGTTCGTAGTTCCAATTTTAACTTTAGTAGACTTCCGGCATACCATTTTTACGGGAACCTCTAATTCTGCAATTATGACATCAGTTTAGCTGCTGAGCAATCAATCTCTCCTAATTGATCCAGCTGAGTAGAATGTCTTCTCGCAACCCAGTTCTTCGGGGTTGTCGAAGCGTACGGCACTCATAACCAGATATCTGTAGATAGAACGAGATTGACGGTATAACATCATGTAGTAACCGTGTAGCTGACTTGTCCGTTTTTTTGCAAGGTAAGGAGTCGGTCGAACTTTTGCTCGAGTGTGGTGAGGTTGGCAGCTTCGGAGCAATCTGGAGCTCCTTGTTGGTGAGTCCCGCAATAATCTGCCCAGCTATCATGTCGCACTAGCAGTTGATTCGCTAACGGTAGACTTCTGTGCCGGGACAATCAACTGTGAACGAGCAAGATTTGGCTTGAACTCGTAGCCTTGGTAAAAAAATGAGTGATTGACTCACCTTCCGCCTGACGTACGGAATGAAAGGTTTACCGGTGGCCTTCCTTGTACAAGCCTTTTACTGCAACGAATCTGATGTGTGAGAAAAGCCTTTCCTCCGTAACCGAATTTAAGGTTTCAGATCCTATAAGGTCGAAAAGGAGCCTGTTGACTTCGGGCGAGTATGTTGTTCTCAATTCCTTGCGTATTTCGACTGGGTTGGACATTTTACACATCTCCTTATACAAAGTCTAAGCGTCAAGGAATAATGCCCAGTCGTTGTCCATTGCGTTGGGTTCAATGACAGGGCGGTCTTTTTTGTGTTGGGAGTTTGCATCGTTTTACGGGGTTCCGTCCCACCGAAGTGCGATAGTTTCTCTTTGTAACTCTTTCATCTGTTGCATGAGTTGAGCAATCAAATCGAGGTTTCCGCCTGGTGCAGATGCCATGTCTTATTTTGTTAAGTTAGTTCCACGTATTCATCAGATTCTGTTCACAGTGCCATGTAAAATAACCACAACGGCAATGTTCGTAGCAATTCTTAATTACTTTATTGTCGTACCAACGAGATGCAAATAGAAAAATATATATGGTCCCTGTCCACTCAGCTGTTTATATAACACTGGAAGAGATAATATATGTCTGCCTGTGGAAATCCCTCATTGTCAAATGAGACCTTCCATTTGTACTCTAAAGATGTAAAACAGTAATTTCGCCATAAGATAAGATTCTAATTATGCTTCTGTATATAATAATGAAGCTCAAGATAATGAAAATCTTAAAAACTTAATTATTCAAATTGCCTATCGTTTCTGCACACAGCAGATGCTATGCACTTGTTGTCCACACTGAATTGTATATTGTACTGGAGCCTTTTCGAGAATAACTGTTTCTGTGAAGTTGTCCTCATTAGATCTGAACTGTTCCACTCGATGAGCGTACACACACACACACACACACACACACACACACACACACACACACACACACACACACACAGAGAGAGAGAGAGAGAAACAGATATTAGGTTGTGTGCATGAGGAGATAAAGCATGCCTTGTGTATATACCTTATGTACAGATGGAGAAAATATCTCTATGTATGTGGAATTGATGTGTACGTATTTGCAGATAATATCCCTTGTTTGTTTTGGATCGATACCCGTGTGCGTGTGTGTGTGTGGGGGGGGTATGTGCGTGTGTGTGGCACAAGCGTGTGTTTCTCAGCGTTCATGTCAGTGTATCTATAAGCGGACGTTCGCAGTTATAGCCGTTTGTTGACCTGCCATTCTTGCTACGACGCTATTAATTCCCGAGTTTTACGAGTAATGAATGACATCGCCTTCAATTCGTAGTTATTTCTATTGATATAATTTCCTTGGAAATGGTGTAAAATCCATCGAAATAAAGTTACGCTGCATTAAAAGACAGAAAACGTAGATCTTACGAAACAAAGTTTATTCTTGCCTTTAGATTTGGAAAATGACATATTCTTTATAACTTGTTGAATATATATATATATATATATGTTTAGTTTGGATCTGTAAATCGGTTATCTCCCTTCAATGTCTACGAAACTTATCCTTACCCGGCACTAAAATTAAGGCAAACCCACTGGCACGTTTTTCTTTCTTTTACTGGCTATATATTATGCCGATTTTGGGCACCTCGAGGCGGTGTAATGGTTACGATTGCTTTTTTGTTTTTGGTTGATGGCCATGAAAACGTAAGATCCGGTTGTCCTCACTTACATGAATAGCTATTTGTGATACAGTGACAAATACAAGATTTCTGGAGCATATCAATGAGTTCCGAAGCCAATAATTTTCTTAAATACTAAACTATTGATCAAAATCTTAAAAAAAACGCAGTATTCCTCCTAAATTTCGAATCATTTACATTGTTGTCATCCTAAAGCATCAAAGTGTGTGTCAGTTTGTTTATATGTGCATATGTGTGCGCGTGTGTATTTGTGTGTGTATGTGTGTGTTTCTCATCTTTATTAGACTGCTCTCAGTCATAAAATATACGTCATTGAATAGAAAAAGTCAGTCTAGGAAACAAACGGAGCGATAACGTCTGCTTTACACTTATTAAAACATCAGGATCTGATGTATTTCATGTTAAAGAATCTTTCAAAGAATCTGGTAATATTAAATATATGATTGTCTTAGTCAAATTTTATAAAACATTCAGATTACATGAACATACTAGCAACAGCTTTCAAGACAATTATGTTAACTCTCAATAGTATAACAGCCAGTAAAATTCCAAGTCATTGTAAATAGTTGTAACCTCCCGGTGAGAATGGAAGTCATTACATGGTCTAAAAGAGAAACGTGCAAGCGTTCATTGTACAGGAGGCATCTCCATTAGATATTAGTTAAGCTTAACTTAATCTAGCATAGGATTATAACTGTAAGTTACGCAGCTTATATTCGAATTACTACACTAAAAATCGACTGCAAAATTAGTTTGCTTCCCTCGCCGTATAAGAAGAAAATTTATTTACAAAAATTGTTTGTCTCTGCTCGCAATTACCGCAGATTAATTAACACAGTTACTTTAATAATATTTTCTAATATTTTGGTTCAATTACTATTTCTAATCGAAGAAAGCAGTTGGCAAAAATAATGAAAAAGGAAGAAAAAACAAAAATTAGCAGACGACATTTGGGGATTTGTAAATGAATTTTCTTCTTCGTCTCGGATATAATTGTAAGGAGATTATAGAAATCGACCAATGTAGAATTCCAAGAAAAACAAAGATAAATAGAAAATCAAACGTCAGTACTCGTTATGAATCTAAACAGAGATAAGAATTAAAAATGGTTTTACCATTTGAATTGTTTATGGTTATGTAAAATTTGTCGAGTCAGTTGAAATGCTTTTGAGATTGGGTGAGCATCAGTTAAACCTTGCAGGAAGTGGAGAAATACTTTTATCAGAAGAATTCTGTTTATTATCGGTTGTATCTAATAAAAACCGAAGCAGAGCATGTTTTAAAATAAAGTTTTCTTTTTAAGGCCATGACTCAATGTGACATGCTTTTTAATGACTTTAAATTTTCTCCAAGGTTAATGAAAGCCATGTTTATTTGCAGTTGAGTCAGGAGTTCATTTTCTTCATCTTTTTCCCAAACTTAGAAATGAGAAAATTTGATTAAATGAGCAAATCATTTGGATGAGCTGATAGCGAACATTCAAGACATGTAAAAACATGGAGGCAAATTTAAATCTAGTTTTCGTTTTTTTTTTTTTTTTTTTTAAATATTGACTTGCATTGCTTGGAATTAAGAAATGAGATATAGCCATTATTTCATGAATTGTTCCGATTTATATCCACATCTTTATCATTATATTTTTTGTTTTCTGAAAGAAACTATTATTTTCCCCGTGAATTATTCGAAATATTATCCTGATCTTTGTTGTTTTCCATTGCTACATTTCAGTCGTTATACTCTTTGTTTTCCTAAAGTAAAGAACTCATCAACTAATCTAAGGAATGTTAACAATTTCCATGTTTTGTCAAGTATCTCAGATACCAAGCAAATCCTTGCTTCATGTTTTATTTCTCTTAGATTTCAAATATGAAAAAAGAAGAATTTTTTCTTCCTTTGGTCGAGTATTTATGTTTTCCGTTTATTTTTATCCTTTTTGTTGTAATTCATTCTTTTCGCCATTCGATTGCCTGTTTCTTTTGTTTTCGATTTTGTTTCTTTATTTTTTATTTTCTTTTACTGCCTGTCGTGTTGGGATTAATCCTTTACGCTTTCTTTCTTTCTTTCTTTCTTTCTTTCTTTCTTTCTTTTTGACCCACTCTCATTTTCATTCTATTTTCTTTCAGTTCTTTGATTAATTTTTCTGATTTTCATTTTCGTTTGATAAATTCTTCCTTTCTTTTTTCCTTTGTTTCAAATCTTCGCTTTATTTCTTCCTCGCCATCTGAAATATTCGAGTCGATGTAAAAAGTGCGATGACTTTTCTTTGTTTTCAGCTGAAGTTATTAAAATTGTCAAAAGCACCTGGCCCATCAAGAGTTTTGCCTGCAAACTTCCCATTTCCTTTCAGGAAGGAAATGATTTCACTTAATTGTTTGGCCAGGTTTATTGTCCCTAAAGATAAATGGAAACCAGTGAAATAGGACATTTCCCTTCCATTACCAGAAGGCTTATTTGCTAACAGTCGCGTTGCACTGATTTCACGGTTTTTTCTTTCATATTTCTTTCATACAAACCATGGCTGCTTGTTTCCGGTACAGAAAATGATTTTCTTCCTTGCTTCCGCTATAGAATGGTTATTTCCATTGTCGTAGATGTTATGCCTTGTTGCCGTAAGATTACCGTGAATTTGCCAGGGTGCGAGAAGTTGATCATTTTTCATTCTCACGTTTCTGAAGATGGACGAAGTAAAGAAACAGGGTCATTGGAAAAATGTCGAAAATCCTGTTCTATGTGTACAAAAAATCGGGATTCTTTCCACTGAAAAGCAATGGATTATCAAATATTGTGTGTCATAGCCGATTAAAGATGAGTTGAACCTGGTTATTTTTATAGTACTCACACACGAAAAATCCGCCCCTGAAAGCAGATATTTGTCTGCTCTGTTGACATCCGGGTTATATGTACGATTAAACTTCTGTCAGTCGCGCTTGTATAACCTCTTCTTAGCACAAACAATCACTATTAATTAAACACATTGCGTTTACATTACGGGCTGAAATGTCAAAGGAAATGAAACAACGATTAGCTAAGGCGGTATCTTTTAATTAACTTCATAATATATAGGACTGTTCTCCCGTCGTTACATTTGTGAGGTAATTTACCGTTAATTTAACTGTGGATTGCCATTTGAAATTTTCTTGTATTTATTAGAGCTGTATTATATCCAAATGTTAAAAGAAATGGTATTTTATCATTGAAAATCATTTGTTAGTCTTTGTAAACTTACTCGAGTTTGTGAGTTCTGAGCAAAGATTTTCAAATGATTATTACATTGTCTTCTGAAAAATGATCATTTATCGTTTGATTTGGTCTGTTTTGTTTTACGGCATATCAACCTCAATGGGTTATTTAATGCTGACAAGATTTTTATCGTTGATAATATTTTTTTTTTCTAAAAATGTATATATACATGGTTATAACTGTGTAGCGAACAAACCATATTTTAAACCAGTTAATTTATAATCTCTCTCTCTCTCTCTCTACATATATATATATATATATATATATATATATATATATATATAAAATTTACAGGGCATAAATATTATAAATTAACTGATTTAAAATATATTTTTTCGCTACACATTAATAACCATGTTTCAAAAAATGAAGCTTAAAACTTCAAATTTGATTATGTAATTAAATTAAAAGCATTATTTCTGTTTCATTTTCAAGCGGATTTTGGAATAACTTATTTTTAAATTTACTGAGTTTTAAACGCACATATAAATCCATAATTTCATGTTTCCAAGGATACAGAGAAATCCAATCATTCAGACACACACACACACACACACACACACACACAAAGACATATATATATATATATATATATATATATATATATATATATATATATATATATATATATATATATAACTTTAATTTATATTTAGTATTTTCGATCAAATGACGCTTTGAAAAGCAGAAAAATAAATTTAAAGTAACTACCCCAAAAGCATCCGTTACACGAATGACCGTCTTTTTGTTAGTGTTAATGAAAATGGAATCTTTTGATAGGCTGCTGGAAAGTATTAGTAATTGCGAATCCAATTAGATGAATCAGAAGCCTTGATTATCTCAGATAAAACCATTGCTGATGTATCAGGGAGGATTTGAAATTTCTACTTGTCACAATTTGTCTTTTCTGGCTTTTAAGAATTATTGATTTTTTGCCAAAGCTCTTTTAAATGAAAAAAAAAATGTGGAACTCACCCCCTCGGAAGTTTGTGGATCCATTCCAGGCAGGCATATCTATGAGGTCAAACTGTGATAGGGTCATGCCAGCGTTCACATCCACTGCCTTCTCCGGACCGAATGTCCAGTAGTACAGGACATCCCTGGCTGTATAAGCGACTGCAAATATAAAAAGTATATATCATATGTGAATAATTTAATTAAAAACTTTAGTTAGAATCTCAATTGGAGTTTTTAGATAGAAAACATTCGCCAATGTTCAAATTTTTTTAAATAGAGTATTTTGAATGCCGATTTTGAAGATCAAACCAGCTCTTCCTTGTTGAAACATTGGCATAACACAAAAGTACAAGGATTGCTGAAAAGTCTTCGGTTCAAACCATTTTCTCAAATCTAACCAAATGATCAAACATTAAATGATTTAAATAAATTATTAAATATTCAGCTCTCCCCGTAAAAAAACGACACATTTTGAGAGATTCGATAAGACCAAACACTTTGCAAATGATTTGCAAAAATAAATAAATAAAATGGTCTCCTCATCTCTTCCTAAAATCTCACTGCTTTTTAGGCTCACCAACATAAAATTTCGCTCAAATATGGTAGACGGTTTTTTCAATACATCCCAGAAAAGATCGAACATCTCGCCCTCTTACCTACTTTCCAAATTATATATTCGAAACATAGATAATTATCTAAAATTGTTGTCAGTCTATGTCGATATATATATATATATATATATATATATATATATATATATATATATATATATATATATATATATATATATATATATATATATATATATATAGTTTAAAATTTGTTTTATTGATGGTGGAGGCGAGTTCAATATTGATATAGATTGACGATATAGACGGAAATTTTCACGTGACGATCTTGGAATTTGTGAGGTTGAGAGAGAGAGAAAGGTAGTGAGAGAGAGATAGAGAGATAGAGAGATAGACATACAGACAGATAGACAGACAGAGACAGCGAGAGATGGAGATAGACAAAGAGAGCTGCCCCAAAAGGACACCATGGTGGAAGTATTGGCCCACATGTACGATAATATAATCAGTTGGTCCCGGCATATTGAATAAACGTCCTAGAGGTCGAAAACAGTTTTATTTGAATAATGTTTTTCTATTTTCCACAGTTTAAAATGTCTATAGTATATTATGAAAATATATTTCTTCTATTGTATATCTTTTGATTTTTTTAAAATAATTTGTATTCAGGTACCTGGTGAATACTATATATATATATATATATATATATATATATATATATATATATATATACACACACACACACACACACATATATATATATATATATATATATATATATATATATATATATATAGATAGATAGATAGATAGATAGATAGATAGATAGATAGGTACATAGCGATAGATAGATAGATGTATAAACCAAATAACGAGACAGTAGCAACTGTATATGCGTGAGATAGCACACACACACACACACACACACACACACACACACACACATATATATATATATATATAGATAGATAGATAGATAGATAGATAGATAGATGTAGGTGTGAATATAAACCAAATAACGAGACATTAGCAACTGTATATGCATGCGATAGTGTGCATACACACACACATACACACACACACACATATATATATATACTTATATACATTTGTGTGTATATGCAGTAATTCATATATTAATTGAATGCATACGGTTGTACGAGCTGATGTGTTTTTATTTGATTATGTGAAATTTCTCATCTTCATTTATTCTTCTTTCTTTGGCTTTTATACGTTGTGTTATTTTTCGTCAAATTCAGTTCATCAATAACAGAAAGTTTCGACAGCATGTGTCTTCAACTCATCAAAGGTTCCGATGATCTCCCTACCTATTTCGGTATCTATAACCTGTTATCTCCGCATGTCAAGTACTTGTATTATTTACGATCATTGCTTTTTCGTTTTATCTTTCGTAAGCGTTATTTTATTTGTTTATTTGTCGATATTACCCGAAGATCTGTTTATCCTGAGCTGATTTGACGACAGTGATTTTCGTTGAGAGGAAAAAGAACATGAAAAGAATAGAATGTTTTATTGTGCTTGTATGAAAATTAGATATTTGTTCAGAAAGGAAAAGCGAATGGAATTATATTTTTGTTCTGTTTATTCTGCAGATGTTTTATTCGGATAAAAGATTTAGGTTATTTTGGAATAAAAATATAATAAAACGACGATTCTTTCGTTATCTACGGAAGTAGTTTCTGTTTTAGAAATTGTTATAACAATAATAATAATAACATCAGTATATTGTCTACGTTTTCCATATAGTATCAGAGTGCTCAGTTCTTGCTGAGAAAAAAACAAAACAATATTAGACATGAAAGGCTAGGACAATATATTAATTGCCACGTCTGTTCGAACCATAGAATTGAAGTCCCGGATGCATGATACAAACACCAACCGAATGATGTCACAAATGGTGATAGAGTGACTATACTGTGGAATTTCCCAGTCCTCACAGACAGGAAAAATCAATGCAAATAGTTAAAAAATATTCATAATGAATTAAAAAAAAAGGAATATGCAAACTAACTTGCTCACAGTGTTTCAATGTTTCTAAAAAAGAATTTCAAAAACTGTCATATTATAAGGATTTTCAAATCGAAGTAACAAAAATGTAGAAACTTAAAACTATCGGGCATTGGGTATGATAAAGAAGAGTACTGAAGTAAAACATTTGCTCTTACTTATCAATCATGCATAAAGCAAGGATGAAAAAAAATGACGTGATTTAATTGCGAGTAGCGATTAACCAACCATTCATTGCGTAATTAATATCAGAGTTTGATTGTTTTCGACTTGGCTTTTGTTTGCATGTGTTTACAACTGTTTCTGCATATAAATGTTAAGAGGAGTATGCGTATGGCTGTGACTGTGTTCATGTGTGCGTTTGTGCGTGCATGTGTGAACACACGCATATGTGTACATGGGTGTTTGTGCATAGTTAGCGTTTTTTTTTTGTTAACTTCTCAATGTCCATGCATATGTATGGAGATAGTTTTTTTGCTACCTCGATTGGTTTAAGTACTGGTCATAGATTTCGTTGTTTGAGATTTGTAAACGTTCAAGACATGTTTACCGTTTACAAAATGGAAATTTAATTTTGTTTACAAACACTAAATTTATTTTGTGTGACCACCTTTGCTTCTTTTCGAGAATTTATTGAATGGATAGTTCATTATCCTACAAAATATTTAGGTTTTTATCTTTTGTATCGGGTCAACCGATGTGTTCTTCAGCTTTAATCAGATGAATAATTAAACCGGCGACTTTTAGAAATAGCTTTGTACTTAATCTTACTCATTTCCTCAGTTTAACTAATTCAGAGAACCGAGTCCTAAAATCACAAGCTTGTGTGAAAAACTTTCACCTTGACAAAAATGAATGATTGTTTTGAATAATGAATCTCAAAAATTCGATAACAGAGCTGAAATCTAAGTACACGGTTCTGTGTATTTCAAACAGGTTGTACTTGTTATTGAAATCTACACCGCCCCACCAAAAAAAAAAAAAAAAAAAAAACTTAACCAAAACAAACCGGAACTATATGCAATAAAGTCAATATAGGTGTAACTATGGTTGAAGATATTTCAGAATTTTACTCTTGCCCACGTATGATAAATATGTTCGTTAAATTATTTATAACTATGGTATCGGGGTTTGCTACAAAAAAACCTCGATAAATGGAATCTCTGTAAGGTTTAAATTTTCAATTATCAAGTCCTTCCTAACAGTTAGGTCCATGAAGGTAGTTGTTAACATCCATTCATCAGATGCAAATGAAATCAATGCATGCGTTCTCCAAGTTTCGCTTCTTGCCTTGCTTTATATTGATGATCTGCCTAAGAACATTAATCAAATCTTTAGTAAATGTCGATGACACAGCAATTTATAAGTGCACCTTTAAAAATCTGGATAAACAGAATCTGACCTCTGACCTGGCGAAGCAATTGGGGATGAATTGGCGTGCAACATTCAATACCTCCAAAATCAAACTACTAACATTCCACCTATCGTGATGAGTGGGCATTGTCTCAGAGTTGCTACTTGCCTTGCACGTGTGTTGCCTGCTACGAAATTTGTGAGCTCACCCTAGAAAATGATCAACATTATTCCTCCCCACCGCTAAAAAAATATATTTAAAAATAGGGAAAATATTTATCAACTAATAAACTTATGAGTTTAATAAATCTGATTTCTAGAGCATATTCTATGTGTGGCGTCACCCCGTTCTGTCTCTCTGCCCCACACTCCGTCTATCTTGCGACGACCAATGTGACTTGGTATTGGTTGCGGCACCAAATGTGTTGTTCTAACCCTTTGCGGATTCGGATGGGAATCTGGTTAGATTCGGTATCAGCCTTGTCGTTCCCAGCTCGCCTCCAACGTCTGGTTACCGAATTAACTGCGTTGATTTCTAGTCTAACCTACGTTGTGATTTGATCTTAGGTAGACGAAATCAATCAGTCGCCGGGCCGCAATGCAAATCGAGTCCGAACAAGGGTAATACCGCACAAGTATATGTAAAAGAAAATAAAGTAACAACTCGAAAAGTTCAAATGTGTTAAAAAACAATAACAATATTTTATATCTGGTTGCTGAATACAGGACTTCGCCTTTCTCCCAACCCGCTTATATGTGACACTTTGGGTTTGTTAGGCGAGTCTTAACATCTTAAATTGTTTTTTTTTTTTTTTAAGAAACTGGTTTTTGGTGTATCTTCAGGCGGTATTCGTAAAACTTGTTTTGGTGGTGTGAGTTCTTCAAAAATAAATTGTTCTTGCTTAGAAGTTGAGGTCGTGATGCGTGGATCTTTCAGTCAGCTTTCTACGAGGTGGGTCTCAGAGCTCACAGCTCAACTCTGTCTGCGTCTGCCAACTGCGTCTGTGTTACTCACTCTGCAACTGCCTGCCTGTCTCTGACTCCAACTGCCGTCCACTCGCTGCGACTCTGCTTATATGGACGCCGACCAAAACCGGGGTGGTCTTGTCGGGATTTGAGTTTCCTTGATAATTCTAAATCCACAATAAGGATCTTCTTTGTTCTCGAACAGGAAAATTTATTACTTTCCATTTTTGGAAGCCCTTAATTTCTACTTAAAGGGAATCGTTCTCCCAAATTCTTCCTTTCTCATATTGGTATCTCACGCCAATCCCCTCAGAGGGCGTCAACAGCTTCCCCTCTCTCTCACGGTGGCATCTCACATCAATCCCTTCAGGGGGCGTCAACAGGACTCCCCTCCTTCTTCATAGTTTACCTTCGCCTACCGCTCACGCCACCCTTCAGCCAATGAGCGCTCAGCAGCGTGGGTGCGGCTAGACTGGCCTCGGTTTAAAAATCTCGCTCAAAGAAAAATAATATCTTCCCTTTTTTTTTCTTTTCTTTCTTTTCTTCTTCCCGACAACAAACCCCTACGAGTCTTATCTTAACCGAACGTCGTCTGGAATTCGTCAACGAGCTTTTCGTCAAATAATCATTGAGTTTGGTCAATGATTTTCCGCACTCTATCGCCAATTATCTGTTCCGATGAAAAAAATTTTCTATCATGGCCAGCTCTGACATAAAACAGGTGTGTTTTTCCAAATTATATCTCCGCAGATATTTAATGGTTTAATCTTTCCTTCTTTTTAACTTGTGGGTGGTCCAGCTGACATTTTTCTCGGTCAGTGCGTGACCTAATTAATATTATCTCTTAGCATTCTGTTTTGTAGGCCACTTGACCAATTTGAAATTTTCATTATTGCCATGGGCAGACGGCTATCTTTTATTCGCTCCGTCGTAACATAAATCAAATTAAATCCGACAGATCCGTGATTTTACTTTCTTCGCTAATGAAAATAAAATCTTTACCACTTTTCTTTGTTAGAAAAAATAACATCGCTCAGTGTCTTTTCGTGATAGCTTCTTATCACCTAAATTAATTCTCGCCCCTTTTCTTTTCACACAACCCTAAATAGTGTCACAATCCTCCCATAACCTATTTGTCATTTAATCGTAAATGACACCTAAACCCAAATAGACTATTTAGCATGCATCATGCATCTGTCCCATGCAATTATATACTTCTTTTCTTTTTTTACGGTTTTACATGCAAGGTGATGTTCTTTTCACCTTCTGTTCTACATGCAAATGTAATGTTCTTTACATTTTCTTCTGTTCTACATGCAAATGTAATGTTCTTTTCATCTTCTTCTGTTCTACATGCAAATGTAATGTTATTTTTCATCTTCTGTTCTAATGCAAATGTAATGTTCTTTTCAACTCCTTCTGTTTTACATGCAAATGTAATGTTCTTTACATTTTCTTCTGTTCTACATGCAAACGTAATGTTCTTTTTCATCTTCTTCTGTTCTATGTGCAAATGTAATGTTCTTTTCATCTTCTTTGTTCTACCTGCAAATGTAATACTCTTTTTCATCTTCTTCTGTTCTACATGCAAATGTAATGTTCATTTCATCTTCTTCTGTTTCTCATGCAATTTAAAGTGTGCGTGTGCCTGTGGGTGCATGTGTGTGGTTATTATGGCTTGTTTTTCTTGGTCAATGTTTTTCTCTCTGCTGTAGGAGGTTTTTTCCGCCGCACGTGTCGGTTTCACGCCAGCCTCCTCCACCGGCCTTTCTGCAATTTCTTCGCTGATTCTATATGAGTAAAGAACATTGCTCGGCATCTCCCTCTCAAGTTGCTGCATGCTCATTTGATTACCGCTAGTTAATTTCCTCTTACTTCTAATCTTCCATATTGCCATATCCCCTATGGCTATAATTATGAATGTACCCATCTTTGCCGACCAACTTATCGCGACCTCGTCATCATCTTCCCAAGCCATACCTTCATTTCCCAACGCACTTAACTTGTCCCTCAATTGATCCATATCGATCTTTTCTATCGGCTTCATTAGTACTGGCATTTTATTCAAGGTAACATTGGGGAATCCGCTCACTATTGGCTCCCACAACTCTGTAGAATTGACTAAGCTTCTGCCAATCAATTCTATGATTGAATCTTTCTCTTCATATCTTTCTTCTTCCTGGTAATAGGGGGGGGGGAGGAAATAGATATCCCAAATGCCGAACATCCCAGGGGTAACTTTAACAGGGATAATGGTGGCTTTACTCTTAATGTCCTTGTGGACTCTCCCCCACATACACTAGACAAGCTGATGGGTTTCTGCGTGGCCACTGCCCACACCCCGTCTGAAACACTGATAGCTTGTGGTAATGCCGTGTTTGCTAATACCTGTACTTGACAGGTTCTCTTAATTCCCTCTTTCTTCCCTTCAAACAATTCTAGTATGCACATTTTGTGGTTACCAGCTATATAGATAGGGCTTAACGATGTACAAGTCCCTAGAGCATCATTTCTACACTTTCTAGCTTCTTCAGCTGTTAGCAACATGAATTTTGTTCTACCCGAATTTAAAGCTATGTATTCTATTTCCATCTTGTACCTTGCTACCATTCCCAAACATTGATCTCTTCTGGGGTAGGGAATAGGTAAATTTATAACCTGGTATATCTCGAACATACTCTCTCTATCTAACAACGGAAGAGACATCATAACCAATAGCCGTCTATTTTCCAACAAGGTCACACATCCCAGTGCATTATAATATTTCCACAATTCTTTGGTGGGATCCACTGGCAGTCTTAAATGATGGGGTAACTCGGTCTGTATACCGAGTAGCACTTCCCTTAGGTAACCCGGGTTTACTATGCTTGGGGAGAGTTGTCCCAATGACAACATGTCTAATTGCGCCCTCACATGTTCCAGCAAGGTCGTCAACGACTGTCTAGTTTGTCGTACCTTATTCGTAATTGTCATTAGTTGGAAATATCTTTGCATGAATCCACTCATTTCCTGTTTTTGTATCATTAATTACCTCTTGTCTCAACCCTGCCAGGTTATTTATTAACCAATTAATTCTGGCTCTATTCTTGGCCACTTCCAACCTTGTCACATTTAATATTGTCACACTCTCCCTTGCCACTTGAGCCAGCGTCCTCTGGTTTATTTCCACTTCTCCCAGTTTTCTTCTTATGAATTTGACGTCATCTTCAGTCACTGTTCCAAACAGGACACTTAACGCTTTTCCCACAATCGGAACTACTGATCTCTTTTCCCGCGTCTGCAGTAACTCTATTCCCTTCTGGTAATTTTGCATGTCCCTCCATTGAGCCTCTATCATAGTGGCCTCCAATTCTAGGGAGAGATCTGAGATATCCTTTCTCCTTGGAATAATCTTGCCCTACCTTCAACCGGGCTGCATCCAGCTGCGTTAGCTCATTTCTTAGTTTATTTAGTAGCGACTCGTATGGTTTTAAATCTATCACGAATGTGATCAACCATTTTGACCTGGTTATTATTACTTCACTCGTTTTTTTAAAAATGGTATTTCGGCTGTGCTTCCAAGCTTCCGCCATCGTCACCATCAGTGTGGCTACCACTATCATCATCATCAACCCTTTCATTTTGGCAACAAAATTCTCTTGTTTTTATTCTTCATAACCATTCGGTCTTGTTCAATTCTTCACTCAATTATTCCATAATTTCTTTCTAAGT
Source organism: Acanthosepion pharaonis (assembly GCA_903632075.3). Lineage (NCBI taxonomy): Eukaryota > Metazoa > Mollusca > Cephalopoda > Sepiida > Sepiidae > Acanthosepion > Acanthosepion pharaonis. The sequence continues at coordinate 1,536,194 of CAHIKZ030000339.1, read as the reverse complement.
TTGTAACCATTCAGCTCTCTCCTCCCCTAACTAACTCCTAGCAGACAGAATGGTCCGGACAGGTGCGTGGGGCTCCCACTTCAAAGGTCGTACTTCATGACACCACTGCTGGCCAGTTAGCAATGCCAATAATCTTCTTCCGTCCTTCGTGAGTGAGGTGCAGCTCGCGACCCCATCCCCTCCATCTACATCCACCACTGTCAGCCAGTAGGTTTTTGGATGAGCCAGTGTCGTCATCTGTCGACACCGAGTGCTTCTATTCTGCACAGCCTTCTTTGTTCTACTGAGATTTAGGGTTCTTCACCCTTCTTAATCTCATCTTCAGAGGTAGTCCTTGCTCGACCTCTAACCTTCCCTCAGTGTTTAATTCCCGTTCAGGAGGTGTTTTGTCCTCTTCTTCCTCTCCTGATTCTTCCCTCTGTTTCGAGTCTGCGACCTGGACGTCTTCATTACTTCTTGACTCGATGTTTAAATCTCTCCTGTTTCTTAGTCTTTCTTTGAGCTGGGAAATGGGTATTTGATCCTCCTCCTCCCATTCGTTGAACTCTTCGTCTTGTTTAGGGTGCCTCTTTTTAGAGCCCATGACTGCTTGATTGGATCTCCTCGCCTTTCTTTTCCTTTTCTTTGGACATGGGGGTGCGACGATGACATCACAGGGTCTCCTCTGCACCGATTCAGGCGACGACTGAACGCCGCTGATCCCCGCCGAGGGTTCCAACTCCGTCACTCGGATCGCTTCGCCTATCTGGCCAAGTCGATCTATCTCTTCATTTTCCTTGGAATCTTCCTCCGTCTCCATTTCTTCCGGCTCAACCAGAGTTACCTTCCTTGTCCTTGTCTTCTTAGGCCTCGGTTCGCTCATTTCCAGGTTAGCAATTTCAGCCTTCTTCCGATCGTTGGCATGGACCTTCCTTGTTCGTCCTGCCACTTGATCCCATATTACATATGATACTGGACCCGTCTGCTCTACTATCCGGTAGTACGGTTCCCATCTTTGGTCCAGCTTCCCTTCTCTTTGGTGGATTTTATAGTAGACAGGGTCTCCAACCTTCAATTCTACTACCTTTCTTTCAGCATTCACTCTCTCATTTCTTCTCTTCTGCGCCCTCTTTATTCTTCTTCTGGCCTGTACAAATATTTTATGTTGTTCCAGCAACAGCTGATGATGATCTTCTCCCATATACTTTCTTCGGGGCTTCAACAGGTTATCCACAGGCAGGACCACGTCTCTGCCAAACGACATAAAGTAAGGAGAAAATCTGGAGGTTTCGTTTATCGTAAACCTCACGGCCGCCAGAGCCTGTGTCAAATACAAATCCCAATTTCTTGTATTCTCTCTGGCCAGCTTGGCCAACACATCTCCCAAGGTTCTATGAAACCTTTCCACTTTAGCGTTTCCTTGGGGGTGATATGGAGTTGTTTTTACGTGATCTATATTCAAACCTGTCAGCACCTCTCTCATTATGCTGTTTATATTCTCTGTGCCATTATCAGTGACAAGTTGCACAGGGGCGCCATACCTAGGGAAGATTTCACTTATCAAATCGGCTACAGTTTTAGCCTTCTTGTCTGGTACTGCAAATGCCTCAGGCCAATTTGTTAGCCAATCGACAAAACTCACTATATAGTTGTTTCCTTGTGCAGTTTCCCCATATGGTCCTGATAATTCCATACTCACTTTCTCGAAGGGGAAGTTCGGCACGTCCATCTCCTCCATTGGTGCCATTTTCCTGCCTTCTGCTCTGCGACTGGCACACTACACAACTCCGAACATAGTTAGTAACCCCTCCGTACAGTTTGGGCCAATAGTACTTTCTCCCTATTAGATCATATATTCTATCAATTCCCATGTGACCGAACCTCTTCTGGCACTGTTCCAATATCTCTGGTCTTAAACTTTTGGGTACATACAACTTGGACTTGACTTCTTCATCCCTACCTGAGAGATAATACAGCCTTCCCTCTATTATTGCATACTTGGTGGTCTCTCCTTCCTCCACCTTTTCTCTAAGGGCAGCCTGCTCCTTCTCAATTCCTTCCGTCCAATAGGGATCGGTTATTATCTGTGCGTCCCCTTCCTCGTCCGATTCTAGCATACACACTGTTCACTGGAATCAGTGTATAGTACCATGGGGTTGCTGAGGTCTGGGTACGTCAGCAGTGGGATAGCTGTCAACTGTTCTTTTAAGGTATCAAATGCCCGTTGACAGTCTTCTGTCCAGTTGAACCTAGCGTATTTCTTCGTCAGGGCTACTAGGGTATAGCAATTCTCGAGAATGCCGGGACGAATCGTCGGTAGTACTCTATAGCTCCTATAAAGCCTCTTACTTGTCTCACTGTCTTAGGTTCTGGCATTTCTCTTATGACTTTCACCTTATCCATGTCGGATTTAATACCGTCTCCGTTTATAACAAAGCCCAAATATCTAGTCTCCTCCTTCAGAAACTGACACTTCGACAATTTCAATTTTAAGCCATGCTTTCTTAGCCTTCCCAGCACTTGTTTTAGATGGAAAAAATGTTGTTCTACTGTTTCTGAAAATATCAAAATATCATCTAAATATGCCATGGCAAAGCTCTCGCATCCTCCTAACACTATTGACATCAGCTGTTGGAAGATTCCCGGGGCATTAGCTAAACCGAATGGCATCACCCTGAAATGAAACAGTCCCAGGTGACACGCAAATGCGACTTTTTCCTTGTCAGCCTCATCAAGGGCTACCTGCCAATACCCGGACCTCAAGTCCAACGTAAAGTACTTCGCTTTCCCTATTAATGCCAATATGTCATTGATTAGTGGCAATGGCACCGCCAACGGCTTCGATATAGAATTCAGTTTCCTAAAATCTACACAAAAACGATGCCCGCCATCTTTCTTGCCTACTTTCACGATTGGGAAGCTCCAAGGTGGGATCGATCTTTCTATCATCCCAGCTTCCAACATCTCTTCTACTGCCTCTTCCATAAGGGGTCTCTTATGAATAGGTGTTCTATAGGGCTTCAATTTCACAGGGGGTGATCGCCGGTGTCGATTTTCATTTTTACTGTGTGGGTCTGGCCTAATTCCTTATCTGATTTGGCCACCACATCTCGATTATCTCTCAGCAGACTTCCCACTCTGGCCCTAAATTGATCAGGTGCCAATATCTCTTCGTCTACTATTCCTTCTGGTTGTTCTTCGTGTTTTCCTAGCTTCTTCTCGAACCTCACTCGATTCAGAGTTCGTAGGGGTAGTGTTTTCCTATGTCTTCCACTCTCTTAACCTTTATCGTCTTTTGGGCCTAGTTCACCATCATAATGGGCACTAATTCCGCTGCCTCCACTACTGCCTCACACAGAGTTACCTCATTCTCTTCTAGGCCCTTCCCTTCTACAGGGACAAATTGCAGGGTTCCTTTTTCTATTTTCTTCCCTGTCATCAGCCTACCCTTGCTCGACACCGCCGTTCTGGGAGGTAGCTTTATATCTTCCTCCACCACTATTGTTATATCTTCTTCCGGTTGGCATCCCAATGGCGTTCTCTCGCCATTTACTACCATCACAGTGGGGTTGAACTCTATCCGAGCCATCTGGCTCTGAAGCCAATCTTCTCCCAAGATTGCTTCCGTTATCTCCAGGGGGTGGGGGCTCCATCTGCCTGTATGATTTTTATGTCTGCTTCCTGCAACCCATTCTTCTGTTTCACTCGTCTGTATGCTTTTTCTCTCACCAAAGAAACAGACGCTCCTGTGTCTATCAGGGCTTTCATTTCCCTACCCCTATTTCTGCCATACAAGATAGCTCCTTCTCTTGCGTCAGCGAAGAGAATACTTGGGCTTTCCTTTTCCTGGGTTCCCACTTTTGGGTCATCCCAGCCATAGGTGCTGGTAGCAACAAACTCCTTTCATTCTTCTCACGGGGGGGGGGGGTCTGCGTATTCTGTACCTGGGAGGTCCCGGCTGGACCTCTCCCAGTCTCTTGCGGCTGTTCCTAAGAGTACAATTCCTCTTCTACAAAACCAGCAACTTCTTGTTGGACAGTTTACCGCAAAGTGGCCCACCTGACCACATACCCAACATTTTACGCTTCCTCTCTTCAACTGGGCCACCCTCTCCCTTATTCCTGGGGGGGCCTGCCCTCTACCTAAGAGGCTCTCCTGACCACATGTCCAACGTTTTACTTTCCTGCTTTCTAACTGGGTCACCCTCTCTCTTAATTCTGGTGTGACCCGCTGGCTTTTCCCTGGTTTTGTATTTGGGCTCGGCCTTCCTTAACGATATCGGTGGGGCACCTTTTCTTAGCCCGCACCACTTGGCTAGGTGTCTCTTCTTCCCACACCTAGTACATTTATCCTGTTCGAAGTCTGGGGGCAAACCCCACTTCGTCGGACATTCCGCTGCTCTGTGGTCTTCATATCTACATGTCCAGCAGACCAGCCCGTATCGACCCGGCGTGGGCTTATAGAACCCTAACCCTGACCAAGCCTTTCTATTAGGATCACCCTCCCACATCTCAGGCACTTCCACCTCTAGCTTGACCTTCCGATTCCATGCGGGGTTCTCCTTCCTTACCCCTTTCTTCCGACCTCTCGACTTAGCTCTTGCTTCTTCCCACACCTTTTTACCTTCTCCCAAACTCCCTGGCTCTCTTTGGCCAGCGCCACTGCTGCCGATAACCTGAGCGGTCCTTCCTTCAAAACATCGTGACGAACACGCTCGTCACTGAGCGCTTCCACATACAGATCAGCCAACTGGGCCTGCATGACCGCATTATTTCTCATTACCTCTGGGAAAGCAAATGACGACAGCTTCTCCGCTCGGGCTCCCAATTCTCCAGGGGTTTCGTCCCTCAGCTTCAGGAGGGCTCTCATGGCCTCTATCGCCGTCCCCTCGTCAGCGAACTCCCGAGTTAATAATTCTTCCAGTCTTTCCGTGGTCAAGTGGGGCTCACTGGCTAAGAGTCCTTTTACGAACTCTGACGCTTTCCCCCTCGTGGCATCATACGCCAAATATAGGTTTTCTTGATCTGAGAGTCCATATATAACGCGGCTCTTATCCAAGATTGCCAGCCAATTCCTAAAATCCCTTTTACTACCGTCAAAGGCTGGGACCCTCGGTCCACCCAACAATTTTCTTAGGTCTGCCGGCAATCCCTGTTCAACCCCCTCTTCCTTTATGTCTACCCTATCTGGCTCGTAGTCAGACATATTTAAAACAGAAAAAGAAAAACAATCAGAGCAGCAACAATCGAAATAGGGTGATTAACCGAAAATAAAGTGTCCTACCTGACAGACGATTTCCAGCTCGTTCTTCTCATGTTCCGAGTTGTCGCACTAGGGTGTCTGGAACCGTATGGTTATAGTTAACAAAAGTCCTTTGGTTCCCACTCTAGTCTGTTTCAATTTGAGTACTTGAGACGCCGTGCGTTGTCCTGGTCGAATTTTTCAGCAACTCCTGCGACAGCGGCTGATCCAGGGTCTTATCCTGTTGTCACGGCACCAATTGTGACGTCACCCCGTGCTGTCTCTCTGCCCCACACACGGTCTATCCTGCGACGACCAATGTGACTTGGTATTGGTCGCGGCACCAACTGTGACGTTCTAACCCTTTGCTGATTCGGATGGGAATCTGGTTAGATTCGGTATCAGCCTTGTCGTTCCCAGCTCGCCTCCAACGTCTGGTTACCGAAGTAACTGCTTTGATTTCTAATCTAACCTACCCACGTTCTGATTTGATCTTAGGTAGACGAAATCAATCAGTCGCCGGGCCGCAATGCAAATCGAGTCCGAACAAGGGCAATACCGCACAAGTATATGTAAAAGAAAATAAAGTAACAACTCGAAAAGTTCAAATGTGTTAAAAAACAATAACAATATTTTATATCTAGTTGCTGAATACAGGACTTCGTCTTTCTCCCAACCCGCTTATATGGATTCGTGACACTTTGTGTTTGTTAGGCGAGTTTTAACATCTTAAGTTGTTTTTTTGTTTTTTTTTAAGAAACTGGTTTTTGGTGTATCTTCAGGCGGTATTCGTAAAACTTGTTTTGGTGGTGTGAGTTCTTCAAAAATAAATTGTTCTTGCTTAGAAGTTGAGGTCGTGATGCGTGGATCATTCAGTCAGCTTTCTGCGAGGTGGTACTCAGAGCTCACAGCTCAACTCTGTCTGCGTCTGTCAACTGCGTCTGTGTTACTCACTCTGCAACTGCCTGCCTGTCTCTGACTCCAACTGCCGTCCACTCATTGCGACTCTGCTTATATGGACGCCGACCAAAACCGGGGTAGGCTTGTCGGGGTTTGAGGTTCTTTGATAATTCTAAATCCACAATAAGGATCTTCTTTGTTCTCGAACAGGAAAATTTATTACTTTCCATTTTTGGAAGTCCTTACTTTCTACTTAAAGGGAATCGTCCTCCCAAATTCTTCCTTTCTCATATTGGTATCTCACACCAATCCCCTCAGAGGGCGTCAACAGCTTCCCCTCTCTCTCACGGTGGCATCTCACACCAATCCTTTCAGGGGGCGTCAACAGGACTCCCCTCTTTCTTCATAGTTTACCTTCGCCTACCGCTCACGCCACCCTTCAGCCAATGAACGCTCAGCAGCGTGGGTGCGGCTAGACTGGCCTAAGTTTAAAAATCTCGCCCAAAGAAAAATAATATCTTCCTTTTTTTTTCTTTTCTTTCTTTTCTTCTTCCCGACAACAAACCCCTACGAGTCTTATCTTAACCGAACGTCATCTGGAATTCGTCAACGAGATTTTCGTCAAATAATAATTGAGTTTGGTCAATGATTTTCCGCACTCTGTCGCCAATTATCTATTCCGATAAAAAAAATCATGGCCAGCTCTGACATAAAACAGGTGTTTTCTCAAATGATATCTCCACAGATAGTTAATGGTTTAATCATTCCTTCTTTTTAACTTGTGGGTGGTCCAGCTGACATTTTTCTCGTGCAGTGCGTGACCTAATGAATATTATCTCTTAGCATTTTGTTTTGTAGGCCACTTGACCAATTTGAAATTTTCATTATTGCCATGGGCAGACGGCTATCTTTTATTCGCTCCGTCGTAACATAAGTCAAATTAAATCCGACAGATCCGAGATCTTACTTTCTTCGCTAATGAAAATAAAATCTTTACCACTTTTCTTTGTTAGAAAAAATAACATCGCTCAGTGTCTTTTCGTGATAGCTTCTTATCACCTAAATTAATTCTCGTCCCCCTTTTTTTTTCACGCAACCCTAAATAGTGTCACATATGTTATAAATACAATTGCATGAATTCACAAAGTTTAGTTTTGTGTTTTTCGGTAAAACTTTCACTTAGGGTTGTTATTTTGTTCACAACTGAATACTTACATCTTTAATTACTCAACGTTCACATATTTATTGAGTAACTTCTTGCAATAATCATGCGATTTTAAAACAAATTAATCACACGTTAAAAGGATTGTGTCAACAATATGTTAGTAGTAGTTATAAAACAGCTCTCCAGTCTGCTGAATGCTTCTGCTGGAAAATTACAAGCTTGATAAAATAACGTAAATACGTAACACTCTTCACATGTAGACACATTCTGTTTCTTCTATTATACTAACGTTACCTATTTTGTGGTGTTTTAAAAAACAGAAACAAAATATTTTGTGAGACTTTGTTTCGTAAGGATCTTTGTAATTCGCTTCTTTCAACTTGAAAAAAAATTAATAGATCCGTATCTGAAAATTGTTTATTTACTCGTTTTTAGCACGCTTATTCCCCTACACACTCATGCAATATCATTCAGTAACCCTCTACCTCGAGTGGCTCTTAGGCGTTGTACATTATATCAAGTTATGTCTGATGTATGCCCAGTAACGAATTTACGGATGCAACACTCCTCAGGGTTTCGACTATGAAAAGACAATTGACAAAAGTAAAAACAGTCTTGAGATCAAATGTTGATGCTTAGGAGCAGATTTTTAGCCTAAAAACTTTATTTTTGTTTGTAGTATTAAAGAGAAAGACGAGCTATGACAGTGCAGTTAAAATTGTATATTTGATCCTACGAGGTGGGTGCTGAAAAGTACTGGATTCAACCCACTGCCAAAAATATAAAATCAGAATGTTTAGGCTGAGATCGTTTAAAAAAAAAATCTTTTAATCATTTCATCCGAAGAAAGGGCATACAACACAAGGGGTTACTGAATGTTAGAGAATATGAGATATAAAACATTATTAAGGAGAGAGAAACAACAAAAGCACGGGAATTAAGAAGACAGAAGATAATGATTGACATGGCATTTAAATTTAAAAAATCAAAGTTGACTGCGGAGCAAGAAGTCGAAAGAAGTCGAAAACGCCACGTGCGATAGAAGAAACTGTTAGCATAGAACTTACGTTTACATTTAGCTATTTCAAATTTAAAATAATAAGATCTTGCCGCCAATGTAGCACTGCGTTTAAATTTATAAAGTCTCGGAGCCAAAGCAAACAGCAAATCCAAACAATTACCGTGAACATATTTATAGAAAAGGCACAAAAAAGTGACGGAAGCTGTGATGCAAGATCAGGACCAATAACATTGCAGATTCTTATATATATATATTATTCTATATAAACTAGAAGAAATATTCAAAGCAAAGAGGAATGGTAGATTTATAAATAAGAAAAACTGATTTGGGCGAGAAAATTGTCTAGCACGACAACTTTCCTAGCAGCAAATCTAGCAATTGATTCAATATAATCTTTCTACTTCATTTTAACAGAAAATATTAGCACTAGAAAGCCCTGTGAGTCACTCTCCCGGAAATTATTATCGGCCATGCTGATGGAAGTTAAAAAGGGTTCTCTCAGACGACTAAAAGAGATCATCTTCGTTTTGGAGGCTTTAAATTTAGTCATTCCTTGCTCTAGTTAGCAACAAATTGTAGGTCATTTTTGACATCAGTTCCCAATTTGACCTTATTGAACCTATCAGACTTAATACTATGATGAGAGTAAAGAGTTGTCATCAGCATAGATACCGAGTTGAGAAGTAATGACATCAGAATTGTCGTTCAAGAAAATTAGGAATATCTTAGGTTCAAGGATAGAGCCATGGGAAACACCTGCATTAATGTAAAAAGATCTAGAAGAGTGGCCATTGAAGCAACTTTCATTTCGCGATTTGATTTGAAAGACTGAATCAGTTCAAATATTTTCTCAGAAATGCCATAAGCTCACAACTTATGAAGAACACCAGTATGCCAAACCCTGTCATATACCGAGCTTCATCATTCTTATCTAAAACTTGATGGACTTTTTCAGCAATAATATTTAATACATCAGCAGTTGATCGAGAGAAGCGAAACCATATTGTTTATTTGAAAGAAGACACTGCGATATGAGATGCTTATGCTGTTCAGAGTTTATTAGGACTTCTAGTGTTTTACCAAAAAGAGATAAAAGGCTAATAGCCCAATCGTTATAAGGTTCAGACGGTTCGCCTGAGTTCTTAAAGACTGGAACTGCAAGAGGATTTCCAAGTAGGAAAGCCAGAAGCAGTAAGGTATTTATTGTAGAGTTTAGAGAGACATTCATAGAGACACTCGACATGTCTTCATTGGATGCAATGAAAATACAGTCACTGAAAGCTGTTTCAGTCAAACATCATAGCGATTCCCGCATCCAAGTCTTATAACGTTCAGATAAGATACGTAACGTCTCTCTATGATGCCGTGTATAATGTTCCGTTTTTTCATCATCAATGACAACACTGCCAGAACTTTCCTGGTCATCTAAATAAATATTTATGCTTCTGACCCAGCAAATCACTTACAATCAGGAGTCTTAGCTCTCTCTATATACATGCCACATGTCTTTTTCACTGTTTCTATGACGATTTTCCTTTCCGGAAAATAAATAAAAAATATCAGATGACGAATGTCACTTACATGTAAAACATTTAAAATTCAGAAACATAATAGAATGAATGTCAATTTTAAGAATAACACACACACACACACACACACACACACACACACACACACACACATTTATTTATTTATAAGTGTACGTTAAAGCCAACACCTAGAGCTGACAGTCTGTTTCATGTTAACCGCAATTGTCATTGCCTGACGACTGCGTTAAGCATGAAACAGACTGTTGCCATTGGGTATTGACTTCAGTGTCTACTTTTATATTTACATACGCTCTATCCCTGATATTGAGCACTTTAACACATAAATATAGCATACCATAAAACTGTATTTTATATATACATATATATATAATATTTATAGATCGATATAAGTGTGAATATAAGCTAAATAACGAGATATTAGCAACTGTATATGCGTGCGATAGCGTGCATACGATAATCAAATAAATATTTGTTTAATTTAATTTATGGTGCAAACAAACTAATGTTCTATGTAGTTAAACAGAGCTATGAAGCCTTTATTAATAAATACACATATAACTACATTTTTAGTGCAGCTTAAAGATTCATGGTTTCCCAATTCGCTTATATATATATATATATATATATATATATATATATATATATATATATATATATATATAATATAATTGATGACAGTTTGTGACCCTATGTTTTGTGATCATGGGTTTTACGCTATCTAGACAAACTGATTTAAATTTTGGATTTATATATGGTTGCGTATATCGGTATTTTTATGAAAGTGGGAGGAAAAATTGTCGTCGGGACGCCACTCATACTTACGCAAACATACATACACGCACATAATCACTCACCAAGGCTCACACAAACATAAACATATGTGAACAGTGTGGGATTGGGCATATATGCTCATATATGTGTCGTTGCACACACACGTAAGCATTTGGTCCCTGTATTCAATGTTGGAATGTTTAGCAAATATTTCATTGCCTGTTGCGCTGTCATCGCGCAGACCGTTTTTCTATTTTTGTTCGCTGAATAATTTTTTTTCGCACGCACGCATATACGTATAATGGGGTCTGTGTAAGACTATGATAGGTAAAAATTGCTATTATTTTTAATTTTTTAAGGCTGTTTTGTTATTATTTAAAAGCCGGTTATTTGCTTCTTTTTATAATGGTAATTGTGGACTAATACGGCAATGGTAATTGTGATGTGGTAGTAATGGTGATGGGGGAGCGCGTGATGGTAATAAAATTGTAGCAGCAAATAGTTATTGTAAAGCGGTAGAAGTGATCGTAGTAATGGTGGTGGAATGATAACAATTATTGTAATTATTATGATGGCAGTTTGAACTAGAAAATAATTGATGGTGTTATGGTGTCAATGGTTTCTCTTTTCATTTTTATAGGGTCAAGTGGTTTATGTAGTAGTGTTTGTTGGTATTTTTTATCCGTTTGGCATAAATTCTGATAATAGGTATTTATTTTCATGCCTACATTTGGAAATTATTTCTGATCTTATGTTTAGTAAATTCTTTTGTTGGGTATGAGAAATTATTGCTACCATTTCGTGTAGGCAAAGTAGGTATTTTTTTTTGTAATGTTGTTGTAGGCAGGTGCTTTTTAAAAATATTTTCCAGCTTATTCTTGGTGTAATATTTCTGTCTTTTAGATGCCATATATATGTAGATAGTGTACTGCTGTTTAAATATTTTCTGTTGGAGAATGAAAGGTCGGGGTTGTTTTTTCTTTTCTTGAATGGTCCCTCAGTGGCACCGATGTAGTACATTGTGCTGTTGTTTTCACTTACCTTGGCTTTATATATTATATTCGTTTGTTGGCAATTTCCTTGGAATGGACATGTTTTACTTCTGCAGTTAAATGGAAGTTCATTGGTTGCATTATTGAAAGTTGTTACTTTTTTGTTGTGGCTTTTTATTATTTGTGTTATATTTTTGTGCAGCTATAACTGATTTTAAAATCTAAAAATTTTAAAATCTAAAAATCTATTTGTTGAATATTTTTGTTTAAGGGAAGTGCTTTTCTATTAAGTCTAGGAATGTTCTTCCTATGTTTGTTTTGACGGTTTTGTTGTATGGTGGGTTAAAACAGATAATATTTCTTTTTCCGTTTTTGCGTTTCGGTTGTGGGGGTGTGTATTGTAGTTGTTGTGTGTATCCACTTTTTTTATGCTTCGTCGTATGGTGTTATTTTGTTATTGAAAATGTATATATATATATATATATATATATATATATATATATATATATATATATATATATTATTTAGTCATAATATTTTCATTGAAGCATGTTTGGTTAAATTTAAAGGAATACTCTTGGTCACATTCACAGTTTAGACAAATATTAGTCGAAAATACATCAGTGCTCCATCAAGATAATAATAATAAAAAACTTAAAATTCTTGAAGCCCTTTATATAAGAGAATTGCGGCCCAAAATAAATAAAGTCAACTAAGAGTATAGCAACAAATTTCTTATATTTTGTAGCAGCAGAGTGTTACATAAAAATACTAAATTAAAATACTACAATTTAAAAAGTTACCACATAGTGTTGAAACATATTTTGAATTTACGATGTTACATCTATAAATATGAAACACCTGAATATGGTCTCATATGAGATTGAAACCTCTTTAGAAAATAAGAGGAAAATTTTGGAATTTTTCGTTCAATTCAATTTTCTAGAACGACCAAGAAATTAATTCGTGGAATTGAAAGGGTTAAAACTAAACTAACTAGGCACAATGCGTCTAAATTATTTAACCAAACGTGCTTGAATATATATATATATATATATATATATATATATATATATATATATATATATATATATATATTCAAGTATGTTTGGTCAAATAATTTATAACACACACACATATATATATTTATATATATATACATAGAGAGAGAGAGACAAAGAGAAAGAGAGAGAGATATTAGATTGTGCAGTATATATATTATAGCATAAAGAAGTAATTATAAAAAGAATTGAATAGCAATGTTAATGTGATTAATGGCGGCGAAATCACATCGCTATAAAAAAAGATTTAAAGGGACATTAACACAATATCAATTCCTTGAATAACAAATCGAATAACAATTTCAAATTGTCTTCTTCAGGACGTAATATTTCCGTTTAGTGTATTCGGCCCAGGATCATCAATTCCACCTGACAACAATTCAAACATAAGGAGCGTGTTATTGAAGAATTGATAATAAGTTAATATCTCATTAAGTTTTGTTAGCGAAGTGATTTCGCCATTAATCACGTTAATATTGCTAATTAATTCTTTGTATGATTACTTCTTTATGATATATATATATATATATATATATATATATATATATATATATATATATACAAACACAAATACAGCATTACTACATACATTTAAGTGTCGGATTGTTCATTTCTATCCAGAAACGCATTGCACTATTTATTGATATTTTTTCTGCACGATTTAATCGCATAAAAATGTTTTATTTAATGTTATAAAGCTCAGCGGAGGAATGATTCTGTGCGGAGTGTAGACAATTGAAAATCTGCGGCGATATTATTGGACTGAAAAGGAGGCAAACCGGAGAAAGACAATATTGTTCATAAGCCTGTCTGTCTGCTTGCTTGCTTTTCTTTCTTTCTTTCTTTCTTTCTTTCTTTCTTATAGATTTTCTTTTCCCTAATATCTTTACTTCCTGCCTGCTTTTCTTTCTTTTTCCTTTCATACCTCCTTCCCTGCATTTTATCTTGTTTTTCTCTCTCACTTTCCTCGTTCATTTCTATTAAATTTCCTCCATTGGTCCTTTTCTCCCCCTCCACACATCTTTTCTTTCCTTTTGTTTATTGCTGATTTACCTATTCGTCCATCGTATTTGTAAGTCACACTTACGACAAGACACAAATGCGCCATTTTTTGTTTGTAAAAAAGTAAAAAAAATGTTTTGATTTATCTGAAGATTTGGAATTTATTTTCTTCCCTTGAGAAGAAAAAAAGTTATGTTCGTAATTAATATTTCTCTATGAAAAATGTATCGGAATCCAATAATTCTAAAATATAGTTTGGGGACGAGGACGTTTTGGTGTCCTGTGAACGTTTCATTGGAGGAAAATAACTTGTTTGTTTCTTAATACTTTCAAAACTAAATTTATTTCTATATGTAAATCAAACCACATAAAGTAAGCTCTTCAATAATCTTAGAAAATTATGCTCATTCTATACAGGGTGCGATGGATAAATTGTCGTCTAAATGACTCAAAAAAAAAAAAAAAAAAAAAAAAAGAAGAAAATAACACTGACATATCATTCCATAAAATCGCCAATAGCTTCAACCACCGCCCCCAGACGATTTCTCCTTCAACACTTCTGGGCGTTATCCTTAAGTTTAAGTTGGCGAAAGCTGCCATAAGCCTTGCTTTCAGTTTATCTTTGGTGCTACAAGGAGTTTTGTTGGTCGCTTGCTCAATTGAACCCCGCACATAATAATGAAGGGGGTTGCAGCGTGGGGAGTTAGGTGGCTATATGTAAGGGGTGATGTGGTCGCAGAAATTGTCTGACAGTCCTTACTGCTTATGTGGTATGGTGCAGACTCCTGTTGCGAGACATAGGCACTTCCTAGCAGCCACCCTCTTGACTCAGGACCACACTACCTCCTGAAGGCACTTGATGTAGGCCTCCGTGTTATGTCTGAGGCCCTCACCAACAAATTCGGGAAATCCTTTTTATTAGGACGATCAGAGTGAGTTTTCCGAGCTGCCGTACCTTCATAATCACTATTAGACTCATCCAACTCTTTCCGAATCCTCTGCACTCTCCTAAGTTTGACACCCATACACTCTGAACTGTTTGTATTGGCGCTTCCTCCATGAATGCCAAGCACTACAACGTGCCATTTCCAAATTTCTGGTGGAATGAATTACGCCATGGTGCTCTTTTTCTCACAGATGGTACCCAACTGACCCTACTAATCAGTGTAGTCGACAAATTCAAAACAATGCGCTAGTACGAAATTAAAAATATAAAATCGCAACAATTTACCCATCGCATCCTGTATATGATAGGGAATTTTTACATATAAATATCAATTTTAATAGTTTTCATAGAAATCAGAAAGAAAAAAATAACAAAACATGCACTTGACATTCTGTCAGTGTTGTTCAAGGCTAATTAATTATTAAAACTAAATTCCCATTGCAGTTTCAGACACATCATTCGAGAATAATCTATAAGATCACCGGGACATCCTTAACTTTATGCTTGGTTATCACACTATCGAAATTTTATTATCTGTAAAGGAAGAGAACAACAAAATAAATCCCTAATTTTGAATCATTGCACCGCAACTTGGAAGCTGCCATGTAAAATTACGTACAGGGGCCAATTATTGATATTTTCAGTTGTAAATAAAAGCACTTGTCTAGCCGTCCAGATATCGCCTGTTCGTCAAGAAAGTGTTAGAAGCCAGACACCATCTCTAAAAATGAAATTAAAAAAAAATAGACATCTATAAAAATGACGTAAAAGAAAACAGAAATTTGTAGTTGTAGAATTTGAAAGAATTCAGAGAAATTTTCATAAAATCTTCATTGAAATTGAAAAGTATACAGATCGCATTAGGTTTAATATCTGCAATCGAATTTGTGTTATAAGTGACGCAAAGAGTTTGATACTGAATGGAAATTTGTTTTAATTCTCAGAAAAAATCTCGTAGATGAAAGATGAAAAAGTTTCAGCTATACGCAAGCGTAAAAGACCATGGAAACTATAGTCAGAGTTCTGAAGCGTTTTGTCATTTTGATAAATGAAGCTAAGAAGATGATTTCGAGTATTGGAGCCTATAGGATCAGTGTTAATACAGGTTTAATACTTACTAGAAGGCATGAACTCAAAATCAGTACCATTAGAAAATAAAAGACGTATTTTCCAAAAATATAAAATAATAGAATATAAAACTGAAGATGGAAGAAATTTAGTTGGTGTTTCCTGTATCGTCTGTCTGTGAGTTAAAAAGGCTACGAATCGAAATGTAGTGACTCACAAGACCTTCTGTTCTTTAATAGTGAATTTGTAACTCATTGAGGTCTCTAAGACTTGCTTTGGGCCTAACACGGACATCTAAGAAATGAATCGGAAACTTCAGAATTAACTACACAAACTTATTTTATAAGAAGAAAGATTTTTTGAATCTTATTTAGGATGAGTACACAAATGAGCTTTTCTCGCTTTCAAAGAACAACGACTTTCTCACTGTATTCATTTTCTTATATATTAAACACGGATAGGTTTTTACTTATTCTTATTGTTGAAAACGTCTATCCGCACCAGTCAAATGGAGACAAGCCTCGAGTAACAAGATAAAAAGGAAATAAAATTCATTTGTAATTTTTTACATGAAAAATATTTTACTTTTTTAACTTTTCGAAATGCATTACATTATTTTCTTCTTCACTAGAATTTCTTTTTCGGATGAAGATGGAGATTAAGTAGTCCAATCTTTTCCGATCTTCAATAGCTTCCTCATTACTTTGATATTTTATTTTAAATTCATTTCCTTTTAGAGGTTTCTTTATTCAAGTTCGGAATTGTTCTCAGTGTTTTATGACCGACATCACCTTCTGCTTATAAACCAGAAGCATAAACTTATATAAAACTGGGTAGGAACGCTAGTTTCTTGTAAATTGTTCAAGCTATGTGGATTTGACTATGCGGAAATCGGAAACTAGAAGCTGTCTTGAAGAAAGAAAATCCATAAAGTTCTGGCTATCGTAAAGATAAAACGGATAAATTCTAATAGATATTGGGGGATACTGTATCAGAATTGGAAATGCGAGAAATCTGTAAGAGTGCTTAGGAGAGTGCTGGAGTATTGAGAATATTTGCTGTCACTTGCTCCCAAGCAAAAGGACCAAATCTCACCAGATATTATATGTCCTTAATACACATGATGGCACCATAATTCCTACTACTTATTTGATATTATTGATATTACTAATGCAATCATTATTAGTCAAACTACTAATAACCAATGGATTAGAGTTAGCGTATAAACCTCAATGAACTTGAAGTGGTAGCAAATACTTTTTGAAGTGTATGTCTAAATTCTCTAAAAGTCTGGCGGAAACATGAAATATCGATTTAGAAGATTTTCTAAAAGAAGTTTTTTACTGAACTGTCGAAAATCGATTTTCGAAATTCCTATTAATCGTATAACTCACTGGAATTTTCAGCAATGGATGTTTACTCAACATTGCAACATTTCGAATAATTTTTACTTTGCTTTCGTAGCTCCATGTAGTTGTTGAACATCTACTACCACCGCTCCTACTACTATTAGTACTACTATTACTACTGATAATAATAATAATAATAATAATAATATGCACTAGATTAATTGTACTAGAAAATTGCAAACGAGAAGTCAAAAAATGAGAAGAAAAACAACTTCATGGACATTTGAGAAAAAGAAAAATTGTTGACAAAATTAGATGAATAAGGCTCTATAAAGGACATTTGAAAAGAGAAACCGAAACCTATTTAATAAAAATGTCCATAACAAGCGCTATGACCTATGATAGCTTATCTAATCCAACTTTGTAATCAAGGGGATCAGACATTCTTCAATACTCCAGCTAGAACCATGAGAAGATTAGCGATTTTCTCAATATTTTAGCTGCTTTCAATTATGATTTTACCTGGATGGTTCGAAATATTCCCTTAATTTTCAGTTTTTACAATGTTTTCTTTATTTTATAAGAGCTCCGGCAACCACTGGCAAAACTTTGTACTTTAATGTAAAACAACATCCCCATCTCTCTGGCAATGTCGTGATACTTGTCTATTTTCTAATTATCAGATTAATTTTGTATTCCACTGGCCAAATTCATTATCTACCATATTTGCATCTTGTTTACTAATACTGGATCCGGTCTGCTGGCCCTGACTGGGCGATCCGTCTGAATCTCACTCTCCATTATATTTTCATGCTCGTTTATATATATACCGCTCTGGTGTTTGTGATCGAAATGTAATCTCTTTCATTACAATCATTTTCCTCATGCAGACACGCCTATTCTTGTATTTTCTAGGCCAATTTGCTAGATTCTCTGATTATGTTGTTCAATGTTTCATCTTTATTTCCACACATCCTACAGATGCTGCTTTTCAGTGTTCTTGGATTTTTGTTTTGGGCCTCTATTTTTCTTAACGTTTACATATTGCTTTTCTTCCTATTTTTCAGTTCTCATCATTGTGTTTTTTGAGTTTCTGTTCATTCTTATCTTCGATGTAGTGCAATTTTCGATTGTTGCAAGAAGACTTCCCTTTTGTCCATCATCTGTACCCTTCAAATATCTCGATTTCCCAGTCGACGCAATCGGTCCAGTTCTCGCCCTCCAGTCAACTCAGGAGAAAGGATGTATGCATCGTTCTCCTTTTTTATTTTGTTCTCCTGGTTTCTGAGTTTTCCAGTTCAAGAATACGGTACTTTACAATTGAAATAACCCAAGAACATCGCTTTAGTAAGATTTTTTATGTAGAGTTTGGACATCCATATTTTTCTTCTTCTGAGATATTGTTTTCCGAATTTTTATTTAATCTCCTCACTTATGATATCTCTTTCCAAAGTAGAGAGGTGTTTGTAGTCCTTCTTTTCGCCCGAACAGTTTCCTGGTTTGGTAGGTCAAGTCATTTTATTTTTGTATCTTTCCCTTTTATTAATTGCCATTGCATATTTCTGAACGCGGTTAACCTTTACTCGTGACTCTGGCAATTTGGAACCTAGACTCAATTTTATCATTGCTATACCGAATAGTAATGGGATTAGTGATCCTCCTTGGAAGATACCTATTTTCAATTTCGCTTCTGCAAGGTTCTTTTCTCTTGTGGTTAGGAACAACTTTCAATATCCCATTACTCTGAACGAAATCATAAACAGACCTGAAGACTCCTCACGAAAATCAATTGGGAACAGGTCGCTTTCGGCCACCGAACGTAAACAGGCGCCCGACCAAATACTCTCAGATGTGATCCGTGTGGTGCGGATGATGGCAGATGTTCTTTCATTCGCTGTTCCCAGCAGGCCAAATATATGTACGTATCTTGTCCGCTGTCCCGGTTCATCTCACGCTCCCTGAAGAGAAACCTGTTTTTTGATGACAATCGCTTAATGGTTCGTTGTGTCTTCCACAGAGGACTTATTAAACTCTTTCAAGGAGCGTGATAATTTGTTTCTCGCGTGATCCTAAAGCCGGTCCTCAAACGTCGAACCTAGGTGGAAGATCTCTTCAAGATAAGCAACCACTTCAGAAAACTTAACAATAATTTAATATTGCACGAATATGTGTCATCTACACTCTAGGTAGCAAAATGGCGATTTCAAATATTTTGAGGTCTTTGCTTTCGTTTTTCAGTTTCACGAAATTATAGGAGTTTTTGTTTTTCTTTTCGCTTCAGTTCTTCCCTACTCTTACACTTGTAGTATCAGATGTTCTCGCGCCTTGCAACATGTCTGCAACCCACCTGTTTTCTTTGTATTTGTGTGTCCGTTCCGTCCACAGAATGTGAGTGCGCTCTTGTCTTCCAGCGATGAGAATTTTCTTAGTACTCTGTCTTGAGAACTGACGGCGACTACTGAAGCCAAATGCTTCTCCAGTTTACATAGACAATCCATTCTGGTAACTTCATCCCAGTTTAACATTGATGCATATAAATATTTCCACCGTTGCTTGCATTATCTCAACGGGTCCACTGTCCAACACAAGGCCCCAGCCAAAAGATTTTCTCCATCTTTTAATGAGAAACAACTTATGGGCGTGACATCGTAATATTAAGAAATTATCCTTTTTTGGATCAAATTCCAGCTCAAAAATCCAAGTAAATATTTTTTTGCTTATCAGAGAAACAAGACCATCAATAAGAAATACCAAAGTTAATGATCGTTCACCAAATTCGTTCTGGGATCAATTCTCTCTGATTCCTCATCAAATTCATTTTATGTTTAATTTAACTTTAATTTGCCGTTTCTTTTCACGTTTTCCTCCTAATTATTTAAGATATCCCTCTGGGAGTTTTCGCAATTTATTTCTAAGTTTTAATCATCTCAAATTATCATTTTGCATTCTCATCCAGCTAAACGTGGAATCAGAGCCAGCTCCTTATTACGTCAACACCATTATTAATTAGCATCATTATACCTGTCTATGATTTGTGATATTATTGTCATTTCATGTGTTTGTGCGAGACACAGAAATCTGATTTTGTTACCGAATGAATACAAAATAAACTGTGAGAATAATAAGTTAAGCCTTTATTTAAGTTAAAGTACATTTCACTATCTCCACATAAAAGTTATTGTTGTCATATATGGAATCAGTTTACAAACAATAGTAAATTATTATAACACTGGACCTCTGAAATTGCATAGTACAAAACAACACAGGTCATAATTCGTGGTCAGCAGAATCACAACGCCATGAGATTACATTATATGATTTCATAAGCTTTTTGTAGTTTGTCTCTGTCTTGGCTAGATTCTATTTTCTTGTTTTAGCTTCTTTCAGTAGATTTGGGTCGATTCATTCGAAAGTCAGCTTTCGAGCGATTTATTCGGTTACTTGTGTTAGGATTTTCCATATCACTATTAAGCTTGTTATTGGCCTGAAGTTGCTTTGAATTGTTACTTTTTATAGGTCATCTTTATAGGTTAGTGCAATTTTTCCTCTCTTTATCCATTTAGAAATCTTTGCTTCTTTTAAACATTTGTGAATCTTTTGTGCTAATGAGCTCATGACTATTCTTGAACTGCTTCAGTCAGAAACATCTTTGTTTCTTCTTCCACTCCGCCACAAAGTTTAGGTTCAGTGATGTGCCTAGGTTGGAATATATTGTAAAATTTATTAATTTTCTCGGTATTATATTTACTCCGGTTTTGTTTCTGTGGTGATAGTTATTGTGTCTTTTGTCATGACTCTCTTTTCTATCTTCTGTTAGATTAGCTGAAAGGTGGACTGTGTGATTTCATGGCTTTCAAAATTTTCTATTTCTTTCTTTCTTTCTTTCTTTCTTTCTTTCTTTCTTTTTTCTGTCTTTCTTTTTTTTCTTTCTTTCTTTCTAATTTTTTATGGTGAGTTAATGCTGAGAACTTTTATCTTTCTGCAAAGTTCTATAAGATCGATGTTAGCGTACCAACACTCTTTAGTATGTGTTCCACTTGATCACCGAAGTTTTGGTTTATCGTCGAAAACCTTTGTGCTCTCCATTTTCTGTAGGATCTTTGTGTAGATTTGCTCTTATAACGGCAGAATATAGAACACATTGGTTATTCTCCCTGGTCCATTTCTTTGCCTGGATACGGTTAGCATTAGAACAGGTTACTTTCTTGCGGCTAAGAAAAGAATAACTGTCGTTAAACTAATCTGTTGCTCAGGAGAACAACAATGACCCTCCTGTTGGAAATCAATGGAAAAACTACCGATAATAACGCTCAAATCATATGATTATTATTTGCTTTCACACCAGTAATAATTGATGGCTTTTGCTGGATATTAAGTGAGAGTCAAAGTCCACCAGCACCTTATTCAGTCTCAAAACAGATAAAAACGAAACGCCACTAAACAGAAATTTCAAATAGTTTTTGTATAGTTGCTACTACTCTTGTGAAGTATGACAGGAAAGGTTTTAACGCAGAATCAGCGAAGCGAGTTCAAATTTCTGTAGAAATTGATCATATAATTTTAGCATTATTACTCTTTGGAAAGGCATTCTTTTTATCCGATCGCTAACAGATACCTGGCACACAGCGATGGGGAACAGAAATACAAATCGAAGATGAGCAAATGAATAAGCCAATCTCTTTTTATTATTTTATCTGTCCTGGTGATAGGCTCGAACTGTAAGTATCGACAAAGACTGCAGTAATACAGACTCATTGAATTGGTGCCACATTAATTTTATTGAAAGTGAAAGGAAAACAAATCTGTAAGAGATGACAGAGACGTAGGAAGTAAAGAAGATTTACAAATATCAGCAAAAGTTTGCCTTTGGAAAAATAATGTTTTGATAGAAAAGACTGATTGAGATTAAATTAAGTCAAATAGATTAAAATTTATTAAATTAACATATTTATAATCAAGCAAGTCAAAGCTAAAATCTACGGTAGACATTTTTTATAGAAAATAGAATAAAACTTACATTAAATAAGAAATCAGTTAAAATACAAAGAATTAGTTATGTAGTTTTAACTAAATAGAATGTATGTATAAAAGAGAGGTATAGATCTAAAGAGACAGAGAAGTTAAAAGTAACATAGATCAAACACAGCGGGAGAAATAATTTGAGTTTGTTTCGTGAGACATATATATATATATATATATATATATATATACATATATATATATATATATATACTTTAAAAATCAGGAGGTCAGTTGAATCCGCTTGCTTTCAACCTTACGCTATCCTCAGGCAATTTTTATCAAATGGCCATATAATGCTTTAAAAAAAAAAAAATTTAAGTAAAGAAGGCTATATTACTATTTTCAAGACTAAATAAACAAACGCACGACGTTGGGTGTAATAAAAAGGGAGGAGGAGGATGTTAAGAAACAGCAAATGATACTTACCTTTGCAGAGTTTCATTAAATAACTTAACAATAGTGCGTACTTTTTGTGATAATGTTAATGACGATAATCAAACTTTTAAACGATATGACTAACCCTCGTGAATTTTATCACGGCTTATCGCAAAACCTGTAAATGTTGCATATCTTTAATTCGTGCCACTCGTAAAATTTGACTTAAGACAGTTATACATTACACGGGTCAAAGCGTCGTGATGCAAAGAAGAAAAGGATTCTAGCTCTAGTAATTTATAGTCTACTGTGAGAGGGAACACGCATAAAATAACTGAAAGTGTTCCCTAAGTCTCTCTCCTCGGTTATATCCATTTCCTGCCGTATATTAAGGATCTACCTAAGAACATTGTCAGATCACTATTAAATATATATGCAGACAGTATCACGGTTTATGGGTGTACCACCAAAAATCTAGATGACCGGGACATAGCAGCTGATCTCTCCCTTGACCTTGCTTACCCAGTTCAATGGAGGAGGTATTGGCCTGTATCACTCAAACATCCACAACCATGCTCATCATCCATGAGCAAACCCTAAGTTATTAATAGTTGTTCTCTCAAAGAGGTTACTTGCAAGAAGCGTCCATTTCGACTCAAACTCATACCAAACTTCAAATGGAACCCGTAGATATAACTAATCGTTAAAAATGCTGTATTAGTGGTCAACTCCTTGTACTACTCCAGGATATATCTGACTCCCACTGATATGTTTTAATCTTCAAGGACCAGCCCAGACCAAAAACGGAGTATTTCTGTCATATCTAGATCGGAGATGCGAATGGGGAAGTTCAAAGACATTTGAACGCCATTCTTGGTGAGATGAATTAATTTCTCAACCTTCAATCTCTTTCGCGGAGACGGAACGTTGCTAGCCTCGCACTGCCCTACCCGCTATTTTCATGACAGATGTTCGGGCGAACCACACTCCTTGGTTCCACCTTCACAGCTAAAACCTACTATGTCATGTACACTGAGGCGACCCATTCTCATTCCATTCATATTCAATTGATAAAGAGGAAGTTTCCCTTTGATAGCTTCACACAACTATCGAACAGGTTCCCAAGGGGATGCTTTTATGATCATTACAATCTTAACCACATCAAGTTGATGTTCAACAGTTATTCTACATATCCTCATTTCTATTTCTCTCTTCCTAAACGCCTTATCAGAATTTCTATTTAGTGACCATCTGCCTTGAGTGGCACTTAGGCTTTGCACTGAATGAACAATAGTAAAGAAAAAAAGGAAGTTCGGATGCGAGATCAAAATTCATCTAGAAGATAAAGGAAATGTGTTTGACAAAACTCACACAGTTAGATAGATAGAGAGAGATTATGTCAAAAGAAGATATCAAAATGATACACAAACAGATAGTAAAATCAATGAACCTTAACATCAGTTTACGTAATCGTCAAATCTGCCCGCCATTGGTGAAAGCTGACTTTTGGTGTCCATGTTCTTAACTTGCAACTTTCTGTCCTCCCAGTTCCTTACTCGTACTTTTCACTGAAACGAATTATGTCAGAGCACACAGCAACCGGCTGCTTTATTGATTGTCAGTGTAATCGGTGCGGAGATGAAACCAACTGACCCGTTATACAAGCGCACCTGTCTAACCGGAAGTGAGGAGGAGAAAGTATCCGGTAATCATTGAGTGGAATGGCAACGGGCCTGGCGACTGATTTCTCAGAAGCGGCGCGATGGTACAACAAGAGAGAAATAATGAATAATAAAGGCTAATAATAGGGCTTAAAAGAATAAGAGACACATAATAGGGGTTAAATAATAGGGATTAAAATGACAGATAAATAATAGGGATTAAATAATAACAGTGAAATAAATAGGATTAAATAATAGGGCTTAAATGAATGGGAGTTGAATAATTGTAACAAGGTATATAAAAATTGTAAATAGCTATCTCTTAATGACACACAAATTCAAAAATACCGATAAATGATAAAGAACATCGTTGAATGCGAAGAAGAAATAAAAAAAGGAGAATTTAGTTAAGTAGGAATAACTAAACCAGCTTGCTTATTGGGAACGCGAAACTAAACTATAGTAGCGTCTATATATATATATATATATATATATATATATATATATATATATAATTTATATGCTCATATGTTGTATGTATATGTAATCACCCATATATATAGTTGATCATATCTCTTTATTTAGCTCATTTCTGCAACTATATCTATACATTGCTCTATCTTAGATATGTGCCTATTATACACTTTACCACACTTTGCCACCGCTAAATACTGGAAAACACGGTATTACTATCATAAAATGACACTTACCAACAAGAAATATTCAAATACCACGGTACTCCCTATTTTTTCTGGTAAATTAAAACAGATAACTACACACCTGTAGTAAATTGGGATCTCATCGCTAAAACCAAACCTTTTAACATCAACAAAGAAAGTGTACCTCTTAGAAAAACGAACTATTCTCAAACACATCGATAATCATAATCTGCTGAACAAGCGAAATGAGTTTATGATCACATGCAGTTACAGAAGAAACTTTCGATGCTGGCGAGAGCAATTAACCTAACATCTGTTGTAATAACCCCACTGACCTGCCACTAATATATTTTTTTTCATAGTCAATTACCTCTCTTGTACTATTCTAGCGTTTTAAAATCATTATTGACTGGCGTTCCCTTTTTATTTTTTAATATGTTTTATTATTTTTATTATTGTTTATATTTTTTACTTATCCTTACCTTATATTCATTTCTGTGAACCCACCCATTTTTTTTGTAACTATCAACTTTTTAGTTCGTATTACAATAATATTATCCGTTGACTCAATATAGATTAACTGATGAATATCCCTATTAAATTTAATATTAATAACTTTGTATATTTTTCGATATCTGTCAACCAAAACATTCTATTTTGAATTTATACCCCACCGCTATATTATATTTATAATAATTCTGAACTTTGAATCCACATAAAATGTAGCGTTGCTCCCATGAGACCAAGAAATTAACAAAAACAACCGTATTGAACAGTTGATAACTTTTTGTATCTTGTGAATGGGAAAACCATGGAACTCTGAGTCTTACTATAAACGTAGATATATGTGTAATTATTAATATATAACTTATAGGGCTGTTTAACTAGATTGACCACTGTTTTGTCTACAATATTGATTAAATCAATAGGTATTTGCTCACCTATTTGTGTACGTAATATATGGTTGATCATATCAATTTATTTAGATCATTTCTACACAAATACACACACACACACATATATATAAAAGTGGACGCTGAGTTCTAATGATTACTTTCAAGCGTTAAACAGGTCGGTGTTGACATCATCAGTGTATGTCTTTATATCTACATACGATCTATCACTGACATTAGGCTCTTTTACCCATAAATATTAAAACTATATATATATATATATATATATATATATATATATATATATATATATAGAGAGAGAGAGAGAGAGAGAGTTATGAGGTATGTTATATTACTGAGCTAAAGTGCTCAATATCAGGGATAGAGCGTATGTAAATCTAAAAGTGTATATTACAGTCAACACCCAGAGGCGACAGTATGTTTCATGCTTAAATGGCCTGGTGAATGCGTTGAAGCATGAAACAGATTGTCGCCTCTGAGTATTGACTTCAATTAGAGAGAGAGAGAGAGAGAGAGAGAGAGAGAGAGAGAGAGACTTTATACTTAGGCGGCAAGAATTTAATCAAATACATTTTATTAAAATCGACAGAGAAGATCTGTCTGATTAATTTTGTCTTACGATTTTTCCAGTTTGCGTACAATTTGTCGCACATCTATATAAGCTCTCTGGCAAAACTGTCCAACGTTCAGTGCCACTGGTTTTTACCATGTCTCGTCATTATCAAGAACGTTCAAGTTATCATCAAATAAAATCCTTTACAGACACCTTTGAGGAAAACTTTGCTCTACACTTCTCTGGCGAGGTTAATATTAACAATAAAATCCCTTTCTTTGGTGTTTTAGTAAATTCTAATAGTCACCATTTTACTAATTCACTATAGAAAAAAATAACGAGAAAAACGTCTTGTTTACTTAAACATGTAATATGTGTGTTTGTGTGAGCTATCCAACAAATACCTACTCACAAACCCTCTCCATGAATACCCTAAAAAAATAACAAGCTCGCTAAACATGATGCTTCACAACAGACTTCTATCTCCTTTCCCAAATACACAAAAACAACAACCTAGGAAGGCCAGTTATTTCATCATTTAACTGCTGCACGACCAAAATTTCAAAATACGTAGACCATTACACACAGCCAGTAGCTAAGGAAGTAAAATCCTACATCAGAGACACAACAGAGCTACTAAACAGAATTAATCACATACAAACAGTGCGAGAAAATGCTACTCTAGTAACTATGGACGTAGTTTCACTTTATTCAAACATCAAACATATCAAAGGACTAACCGTCCTTAAAGAAGCACTTACTAAAAGAAGACTCCCCCCCACCACAGAAGTTATAATAAAACTCATGGAACATAATCTTACATTAAATACTTTCAATTTCAATGGAAAACACTACCTGCAAGTAAGAGGATGTGCCATGTGTGCCGTTGCAGCTCCATCATATGCCACAATCTTCATGGGTACATTTGAGGAGGCCCATATTTATCACTTTATAAGTAGCGACTGCATATTCTATGCAAGATATATCGATGAGGAGGCAGTAAGGAGAAACTTAATGTATTCCTTATGACCCTAAACACGTTACACGACTTGATTAAGTTCGACCACGAAAATTTTAGACACCCGCATTTCCATCGATAAAAACAGAAAACTACAAACGACACTACGCACTAAAATTTTCAACATCTACAACTATCTACACTTTAAGTCTTCCCACCCAAAACATCTCAAGGAGAAACTTCCCTATTCACAAGCATTTAGACTAAGAAGATTCGGTCACTCACACACACACACACACGCACACACACACAAACACACACACACACACACACACACACACACACATGTATATATATATGTAACCGAAGATGAATATAAATAAATATAATAAATAAATAATTATAAATATATATATATATATATATATATATAAATATGATTATAAATATAAATAAATATAATGATTTCAGTACTTGAAAATTGCTTCGGCATGAAACTTGGAGTTATGCAATTAATGTAAGGTAGATGAACTAGGTATTCAAGTGCAAAATTCTTCAAAAAACCTGAGTGAGATTTGGTACATTGCAAAAAGAGAAAACCTTCTGCACACCGTTTTTTCTTTCAAAACCTCTTTTAATTGTATAGCAAGTTAGAGCAGTGGTTCTCAAACATTTTGAAGTCGGGGACGCACTTGAAATCCTACCAATAATTGTAGGTGCACTATATACAGATTTCTGAAAAATATGTTATAATGAAGTCAAATAATGCAGAAAAGAAATAACGCAATAAAAAAATGAAACATACCTTAAGTTTATTCATTCTTGTGTTTATAAGAAACATGCGCCTTATCAGTCTAAGTTCTTCAATGTTTGAGCGTATATTTGATAGACAAACTCTTATTTCCTCGTCAATACATCGAAGAGTTCCTCTCTTTTTGCACTTAATTGTGGTGAGAGCAGAAAAGCCTAATTCACATAAATATGATGCAAACTCTAGTAAAATGGTCAGAGCTTTTTTAGATATTGACACATATTCTTCTTTTATAGCAATCCAAAAAGCTTCAAGTGACAAGTCATTATATTTAATCATCAACATTCGATCAGTAGATATAGCTTCCAGTTCTTCAGTTAATATTAAACCAAAATCACTTGAAGTTTCCATGAATGGCTTTCTAATCTAATCGTATTGTTCAGTGTTAAGTGATGGAAAATAAGAACTCAGTTTCCCTCCAAACTTGTTAAATGTTCAACAATTATTGGAAGTATTTCATTTATGCAAGTGTTACTTACCAATGGAAACATTTCCAAATTACATTCAGCAGTTCTTTTTTCCAAATCTGTATTTTTCTCTGAAATGCTTTCATTTTGTCAGCAGATGTGAGAATATTTTCTTCTTTCCCTTGCATGATAGTATTCAAAATATTGAGATGCTGAAATGTATCGGTCAAATACTGTAACATGGCAATCCAAAATTTGTAGCGAAGGAGGTCGGAATAATTTAATTGTTTCATCTCTTCAAAAAACGCAATAAGTTCTAGTCGTAACTCGTATGTACTTTATCCCTTAACAGCCACCTCAACTCGGTGTGTAAAAGCAACCGTCTATGTTGAGAATTCATTTCGATACAAAGTTGTTCGAATAAACGCGATTTGATAGTTCTTGTTTTAATAAAATTTACCATCTGAACAACCTGATCTGAAACTTCTCTTAATTTTTCTCCCAAAGTTTTTAACATCAAAGCCTCCCTATGAAGAAAGCAGTGGGTTATGATAACATTCTCGTTTTGTACAGAAGACATAACTCCCTTCATACAAACTACCATGGAAGGGGCCTCATCTGTACAAATACCTACACACGACTTCCTTGATAACTGACATTTATCTAGATAGTTATTCAGAATGTTAAAAACGTCCTCACCTTTTGTAGTCACACTTAATTCTTTGCGAAAAATAAACTGATTTACTATTTGGTCTTCATTAATAATACAAATGAATGCTAATAGTTGCGCCTTGTTGTTAATGTCTGTTGACTCCTCAATTTGCAATGCAAAATTTGAATACTGAAGTTTAAAACTGCATACATTTTTCTCGATTTCAGAAGACATTTCTAGAATACGCCTGTGAACTGCATCATTGGACAGAGGAATCTCGGTTATTTTCATTGCTGCTTCATTTCCAAACATCGTCATGACAATTTATTTTGCATGCAGGCAAAATAAGTGACTCACCTAAAGTATGACCTTTCATATTTTGTGCTATTAGCTCTGAGACTTTATAAGAACCGATTTGAGCTTTCCCAGAAACAGTAATTATACTTTTAAAAGAATTCGCTGCTTTTGTTTTCTGTTCGGATAATCTCTTGAAATAACTTGTAGATTTATTTTGTAAGTTTGTTAATCTAATTTGTAGATTTATTTTGCAAGTGATAGTGTTTGGTTTTTACGTGTTTACTCAGTTTACTAGGAAGCAGTGATTCATTTGCCATTTTACATTCCTTACATTGGTTTTGCTTTCTTACTTTCACTTATGTTTTGCACACTTCTTTAATATCACGCTTCTTTTTAAGAAAGCTATCTATTTTGTATGGGTGTATTTATCTGAAAATAAGTAGTATGCACAACACTTCCACTTTTGATGCCTGTTAGAGCCACACTGGCGCATGCTTGCTTGGCAGAGCTGTACAAATTTCCAAGGAAAGGTGCCATATTTGAATTTAACAAATAATACTGTAATGTTATCTTATATATGTGTGTGGGGAGGAGGGGTAAGATAAATTGCGCAAAACAAGACCCTTACTAAAAATAAAAGCATTTGAAAAAACGAAACAAAATGTAGTTATGCTAATTGAACTGTTTTTATAATTAGATAATTTTCTACAACAGTCTGTTTGATTAAGCGTCGCTAATTTAAATCCTTCTAAACTGTTATCATAAAATTCCATAGAAAATCTTCTCAGATTTTAAATGTTTTCTTTGAATGAAAAAAAGAAAAGAATGGTTCAGGTTCAGCGCAGACTTAAATCTTTTGTATTTTAAATTCAGAAATGATATTGAAGTGCACTCACTGCATAGAATAAGTAATCTCGCTTGATTTGACGTATTTATGATAAAGTAACTAATTTATCACATTTGCTTTTAAACAAATAAGTATTAATTTATAAATGATAAATTATTATGAAAGTATAAATAAGACAATTTTATATAAACAATCCTAATCCTTGTCATCCTTTTATGTTACATAATACATCTTTTAGTAATCAACTTTCTCAAACTAAGCATAGAGGACCGACCAACAACTCTTCTCAGTTCAATGCAGCAAAACAAAAGCTTCCTATCATTGAAGCTTTCTTCAAGAGCTATCCGTAACGAGACGTGTACTGCAATATAATAGAGTAAATATATTTATTTCTTATATCTGGGCACATATTTTTCCGGAATGCCAGGGCGCACCTAAATATCTCTCATGGCGCCTCTAGTGCGCCTAGGTGCACCATTTGAGAGCCACTGAATTAGAGTAATATTCTGTATTAACTGTTTTGCTATTCTGAATGTAGTCATTAAAATATTTTATTTTTGTATCTTGAAATTGTTTTGGTTGTGCAGAACACGAGTACTCTTATTGCACTAACTGCTCTTTGGTCTATGGTTCATCGTCGATATTGTTTGTGGTGGACATTCAAAAATATTTGCTATCCACTTGGCTAACAGCTTTTGAACACACAACACCTTATGACTCATAAGAGAATATCCTCAATATATCTCGTATATCAATAACCGTTTTGGTTGTGATTTGTCAGTCGACTAAAACTAAGTCATAAAAATGATCAACAATTTCTGGAGTTGACATCACTGAAGGTTTCCTGTTCCGTACTGCATCTAGGAATCTAATATCTCTATGCTGGAAGTCGGCATAACACTTTTCATAGTTGTCGTCGGTAGGAACTCCCTATACAGTCCGGAATTTAACAGTTATTGATTCCACACATTCCGTTGACATGATTCATTCACC
>CAHIKZ030000339.1:1407500-1502500 GCA_903632075.3 Acanthosepion pharaonis | reverse complement strand
ATTGTATTGCAAAAAGAAGCATCGTCTTATTTGGAGGTAGCAGACGATTTTCGATTTTCTAAAATGAGGATAAGCAAAGAACAAGAAATGAGAAGAAAAAAATATAAAATCGAAATCAGGGAAGGTGAGCTTTAATTATTTTATGTATTCTAAGAGCGAAGAAAAGAAGTAGATGATGAAAGTGGGAGCTTATTAACGTCTATATTAAATATGGTCGATGTGAAATTTAAAAAAAGCTAATGATAAGTTTGTGTCAATATTTATTTTACGCTAGTGTCAGATATAGATGTTAGAGTCAAAGTAAAAGTAAGTGTTTCGAATCCTGATATAGGCACAACCGACATACTTGTAAGACTGATGCAAAATTTTCTTAATGTTCTCTTCTATTTAGTTTTGTGACATTGCAAGCTAAGCTAAAATTAAACTTTAATATCGGTAACCTTGTGGTCGTATCACAATAATGAAGACAGGAAAATAGGATGAAAACAAGAAGATTGTATTTCGTCAATTTCTTAGGTCTGTTTTGAAAATCAGCATATGAAATCTTCTTTTTCATTTGGGCTTGAACACTGACCACTGGAGTCAGTGACCATCATATATATTTCTTTTTAACGTTTCTTTCTACACATGTATTACATTGATGAAGTGTTTGTTGTGATACTTAGCAAGCTAGTCTATTGTTTCTATTGATTTAATCTCGGTGTTCCATTATTTTCATCCTGTGTCAAACTAAACTAAGCATAGTAAATATATATCAAATTATGGTTAAAACGTCTTAAAATTTTTAATTTTGAAAACTAAAGATACACAGTTAAAAACAATTTTACTGGCTTCTTTTGCATCTATCTAATAAATATTAAATAATTTTATTGAGTTTTAAAGTAATTGTTGTGGATCCCGGGATGAAATCCGGTCTCAAATGAATGACAAACGCAGGAATGAAATATAGCAAATAAATGTATTGACGTAATACAATTGGTAATACGGTTAGTAGATCCAGAAATGCGTTTAGTAACAATAATAATATATATATAGTCTGGGAAATTCATTATCGAAGTATGACTTCCTTCTGAGTCTACGTGCTCGCATCTGTGACTCCTACAAAGCGGTTACCTGACATACTCACTCTCTCACTGTATCACTGTATCACTTCCGACTGTATCACTGTCACTCCCGGGTATTCACCGGCAGCAGTACAAGTACACACTAGTCGAGTCCACTTGTATGAAAAAGGGATGGACCCCTTAACACCCCCCTCCTTAGATCCCTTTTGTGGGGAGTTAGTATTTTGTTCTCTTATGGTTGATAATCAGAGGTTCAATAAATTTTTTGCATCCATTGAATCGTCGTTTTCTGCCGGTGACGAGCTTGGCTCCTCAACACGTCTTTTTTGTAATTGATCAATATGTCTTCTATATGAAAACTTCTCGCCTTGTACTGTGTACATCAGATTTCCTAATCTGTTAATTATTGTGCCAGGCTCCCAGTAAGCCATATTGTTTCTAAACATCCTAAAGTACACCCGTTCTCCTGGTTTAAATAGGTGTATACTGGTTTTTGTTCTTGTTTGGCAATAATTTCCCAAACAGAGTCCTTATTCTCCGAGCAAACATCAATTCTGCTGGTGAAAGACCCGATGGGGTGTTCACGTTGGGTGTTATTCTGTACACTTGGAGGAACTGTTGTATCGCGTTTATCGTCGGTACATCCTCCGATTTTTTAACGCTCTTTTTAGTGCGTCAACGAATCTTTCAGCTTGTCAGTTCGACTTCGGGTGGTACGGAGCTATCTTGATATGCTTTACTTGATATGGCTCACAAAATTCTTTGAAGTCACTGGAGGTAAATTGTGTGCCATTATCGCTTACCAAACAATCCGCGACGCCAAATCTCGCGAATAGTTCGTGTAAACAGTTTATGGTATTTTCTGTCGTCGGGTGTTTAAATCTGGCAACCGCTGTCCATTTACTGAAACGATCTACTGTTATTAAATAGTAGTAACCCTCAATGGGTCCTGCGTAATCCACGTGGATTCTGGACCACGTTCTGTCGACTTTAGGCCATGGCCTTTGTATAGAGGGTGGTGCCTTCGCCGCAGCAGCACAACCTTTGCAACTTTCCACCATCTGCGTAATATCATCGTCCATGTTCGGCCAGTAGACAAAACTTCTCATAAGTGATTTCATCCGGTTTTTTTCGGGATGTCCTAAGTGAAAATCTTTCAAGATCCGTCTTCGTAGCGACTTCGGAATTACTACTCTCTCGTAATACAATAATATGTTGTCACAGATTGAGAAATTGTCTGCTAAATTCCTCACCTTATCTTCTATTTTTTTCTTGGTATTCTGAATAAATTCGTCTCTTTCTGCTTCTCGTCTTATATATAGCAGCGTTACAGGTAGTTCCTTTACTTTATTGCATAATACTTTACTGATTTCATCTTCAGCTTGTAATGTCGCAATTACTGAATCTTCTAACGGTTCGCCTTTCGCAGGTATTAATCGCGATAGTCCATCAGCGTGTCCTATTTTCTGTGATGGTAAGAACTCAAGTTTGAAATTGTAGTTTAGTAACACAGTTCCCTATCTTAAAAGTCTGTTCGCTGTATAGACTGGTAGACCTTTTTTTGAACCGAGAATCGTAAGAAGTGGTTTGTGGTCCGTTTGGAGCATGGACTCTCTCCCATAAATATATCTGTGAAAACGAGTTACTGCAAAAATTATGCCCAATGCCTCCTTTTCGATCTGTGAATAGTTTCTCTCTGCCGGTAATAATGATCTAGATGCGTGTGCAACTGGTTTGTTTGTACCGTTCCGCATCTTGTGTAGAATACACGCACCTACCCCATGTGAGCACGCGTCACTTGCAATAATGGTTTCGAGTTCGGGATCGAAATGTGTCAATGCTAACTCCGAAGTTAATTTTTGTATTATTTCCTTAAATGCTTTTTTACAGTCCTCTGTCCAATTCCAATTATTCTCCTTTTTTAATAACACATTTAGTGGGGCCCTCAGTTTATGCATATTATCAATAAACTCGCCCTAGTAGTTAGCTAGACCCAGGAGACTTTGTATTTCTGCAACATTTTTTGCTTCAGGCATATTTTTAATTGCCGATGCCCTCTCTGAGTCCGATTTCCTGCCATTTATTTCATTTATTATCTGTCCTAAGTATTTAATTTCATTTATGAAAAAAATCACACTTTTCTCCTTTTACTTTGAACCCAAAGTCCTGAAGTCTTCTGAAAACTTCCTTTATGTGTGATGTGTGCTCTTTGACATTGTCGCTCTTAATTAGAATGTCATCCAGATAAGCGGTCGCGAAATTCTGACCCGTGAGCATTGTGTCCATCGTCTGCTGAAAAATTGCTGGTGCAATTTTTATTCCGAATGGTAGTCTGTTGAATTTGTTCGACCCTTTGTGCGTATTAATGCAAATGATTTTCGTACTCTCTTCTTGTACTGGGATTTGTAGATAAGCATCACTTAGATCTATTTTTGAAAATATTTTACCGCCGTTGAGCTTTGTAAATATTTCTTCTGGGCTCGGTAGTGGGTAATGATAGTCTTTTATATCCTTGTTAAGCCCCGTCGAAAAATCTGCGCATACGCGGATTTCTCCCGATTTCTCCCGATTTCTTTTTGACATAAATTACTGGTGCTGCCCATTCACTAAACTCTATTTTTGAAAGAATCCCAGTTTGTTCAAGTCTCTCCAATTCTTTGTTGATTTTTTCTATAGTGGCGAACGGTACGCTTCGCTTCTTTATAAAAACTTGTTGGACGTTTTCTTTTAATTCAATTCTG
Organism: Acanthosepion pharaonis; assembly: GCA_903632075.3. Taxonomy (NCBI): domain Eukaryota; kingdom Metazoa; phylum Mollusca; class Cephalopoda; order Sepiida; family Sepiidae; genus Acanthosepion; species Acanthosepion pharaonis. The sequence goes on along the minus strand of CAHIKZ030000339.1, from coordinate 1,498,695 downwards.
GATTTAAATTTGTTGCATTGTCCCGACCCACTCGAAAATACCTCAGGAAATTGGTTATATAATTCTTCCTTTAACTTTATAGCATCTGATGGTTCAACCTCTAACTTTTTGTAAAAAGAGCTGATAGATAGATCCCAAACGTTGAACTTTTGCATCCAGTCGATACCTACTAGATTTTCAGTATCTTTCATGACGTAAATCTTAAGTTTTTTTGATTTTCCGTGAAATTTAACATTCACGATTATTTCTCCTTCGAATTTTATTCGTTTGCCTGTAACTGACTTTGCAATTTTTTGTGTATGTAACATGGTTGGTCTGTTAAGTTTTTTTCCATGTCTGTAGGTTGATTATCATGAGGTCGGAACCCGAATCCAGTTGCAATTTTATCTTTTTATTTAAAATTTCAAGTTCCACTTATTTCCTTATGTTGGTGTTGTCTTCGTTATGCATCCTAGTAGCTCTTATTCTACTAGTATCTTTTCTGTTCCTACATTGAGATGCATTGTGGCCTTTTTTCCACACTCAAGACAGTTTTTATATCTAAAACGGCAATCCTTGTTCCAATGTAGTCCTCCACATCGATAACATGCTGATGGCATGGGGGCTTATATTTGCTTCGATTTTCGTCATAATTTGCCCTGTATGTTGTACTTTTTCTTTTATTATAGAATTTTTGTTTTCTTTCCGGGGAGGGTGAAAAACGTAGACTTTTGTTTAACTTACGTATATGAAATACAACTGACTCCTCAATGTCCTTTGAGTCTTTCCTTATACTTAGACAATTCTGGCAATCTTCCGATAATTGTTGTAGTGTTAGTCCAGGTTCATTTTGTAATTTTGAAAGCATTCTTTTGCGCATTTCGCTATCTTTTGTTGAAACTAGCCCTTGAACAAAGACGAGGCACTTGAAATTGTCCGGGGTTAATTCCGCTAATTTGAAGTCGTCGCAATGTTTATTTACGATTGCAGCAAACGTGGAATAATCCTCATTATCGCCCTTTACCAGGTTAAGGCATTTCCACTTCCTGTGGAAGAGTGATGTTTTCGGACTGAAGAGTTATTTAAGACATATAACTGATTCGTCAAATGTTAATTCGTTCGTCTTTTTTGGCAAGATATAATCCACGAACTTTGTATATTAATCAGTTCCTAATTTTCTAAGCAACAGACGTAGCTTTTTTGCTTCTGTCCAGTTTTGACAGTCGATGTTAAAGATGTCTTCATGTCTTCTGAAGTAATCTCCGAAATTTCTGTCCTCATCTAGAGAATATTTGAAAATCTCTATGGTATCCCACACTGCGTCTTGCGAAAAAGTTGCTTCTTTTTCAATATCTAATTGCCTGTTACCCGCTACTTTCAATATTAGTTCCTGGAGCTCTATTTGTCTTTCTTGATTTTCTTTCTGCGTTTGTAGTAATTGCTTTTGCCATTTTTCTTCCATTCTTTCTTGTAGTTGTAATTGTTGATCATTTTGGTATTTTACCAGTTCTACCAAAATATTTTTAAAATCGTCCATGATAACTCAATTTTACGTATTTTAAATCCTCGTAACTCTTTGTCGTCAATTTGTTGTGGACGAGGGGAGGATTTTTCTATTTCTTCTTCCCGTGTGAGTTCGAATCGCTCGTCGCCATTTTGTTGTGGATTCCGGGATGAAATCCGGTCTCAAATGAATGACAAACGCAGGAATGAAATATAGTAAATAAATGTATTGACGTAATAATACAATTGGTAATAAGGTTAGTAGATCAAGAAATGCGGTTAGTAGCAGTAATAATATATATATAGTCTGGGAAATTCATTATCGAAGTATGACTTCCTTCTGAGTCTACGCGCTCGCATCTGTGACTCACTTCCGACTGTATCACTGTCACTCCCGGGTATTCACCGGCAGCAGTACAAGTACACACTAGTCGAGTCCACTTGTATGAAAAAGGGGTGGACCCCTTAACAGTAATTAAACAAAATATTTATATAGGTACCTCCATGAGATCGCTAAAAAAGATGAAGGCATGATGAAAAAGACGCCAAACCTGACGAAAACAAAATTTTATCGTCTAAATGTTCATGTTATTAAGAGGAAAGATCAAAGTATTTTTGGGGTATTTCTTACATTTTTTTAATTGTTCCCAGCATGTCCGAAATTTTCGTTAAAAATCTTGTTTTTCTTATGAGTCAGCAAAATTGACAGATAATCGATCATGGCAACAATTTTTTTCGATTTTATAAAAGAAATGAAAATCTCAGTTTGAAATTCTTTTAAAAATCAATTATCACTTTTTCAAAACTTATTTTAAGAAAATCAGAAATCATAATGTTTACTTAAAATATTTTGAACTAAGCTTAATTTAGCTTCTGCGCCGAAAAGATGTAGTTTGAAAACAAAGCAGGTCATAAACTTTCACGTCACTTGACAGGTGAATGAATGACATATTGACGGATTACGTGAGAATAATTTGTTCTACGGAAGTAGAAAAGTGAAGTTAATTAGATTTAAGTGAACAAATTATTTACCTCGTTATTTTTAATGAAAACTTTCAGCGCTCAATTTTTTTTGTACTTAGCTTTCACCTTTACATTTACGATGCTTTATGGAAAATATATTATAAAGAAATTAAAATAAGACTGTTAAGAGTGAGATTAAATTTCATAAGAAAGGTATCTAATTAATTTATAGGTACCTTTCTTATGAAATTTATCAGAAGTACATAAAATACTATAGTTTTATGTACATTTATTACATTTTACTGTGTTATTTGTATTTCCATTCATTTTATTATTAATTTTGATATTTATGGAAAAATGTCATAACTGAGATTAATATAAAAATAGGATCATATAAATTTCATGATACTGATACTTGTAGGTACCCTTCTCAGTTGAAATTGAAAAATCAAATTAACTTCTCCACACATGTTTCGCAAAAGTAAAGGCTTTAACAGCGGAGAACAATGCTTAACTCAAATAACGCAACTTAATTGTATTTTGGTTGGTCTGTTGTACTTTATAATAACAGCGCGATTATAAACACAAAATTACATTTCTTAATTACTGCAGATCTTCTGATTAGTCAAAATGATACAATTTACAACGCGCTAAAAAGATCTATCTCATAAGGACACTTACGAAAGCGGATGCGGCTTTTAACTAATTTTATAATATTTTAACAACTTAAATATAAAAATCTATTATAATTAAAGAAATAACAAATAATTGTATTAAAAATTCATTTTTCATCGAAAAAAATCTTTGCTTTCAGAAAATATTGTCCATATTCATAAAAACAACTAAAATCAAGTAAAAGCATTTGAAATTAAATAATATATTTGTTCTATTGAGTTTTGTATGTTACAATTCAGAGCTGATTTTCAGTTAGGGGGTGTCCAATTAAAAACAACAAAAAACATGATTTACATTCCTCAAAACCTTGTGCTTTTAACTACTGTAATCACTAAACTGGATTCGATCGAATTTCTAGCGTTTTCATAAAATTAGTTATGGGGGTGGTAATAAATATAAAAAATATTTCTCCCATGACATTAAAAAAAAATTATTTATAATAATTTCGATCATTTGTGAATAGTTTCTGAAAGTTTCATTAACATCCAACAATTATTTTTATTTTTTGAAGATTTTCCAAATTAATATGTGTCATACAAAAAAAATTTGCTAAAAATTGTATATGTTATTTTACTAGTTTCGGTGATACAAAGAGAAACAAGGATTTTTTTTATCAATTTTTAGAATGTTCTAAAAAGAAGGAAATTTTTTTAAAAATAATTAAAAAAAAACTTTGGTCTTTCCTCTTAATAATAACATAAGCATTTAGACGATAAAATTTTGTTTTCGTCAAGTTTGGCGTCTTTTTCATCATGCTATGCTCGTTTTTTAGCGATCTCATGGAGGTATCTATATTTACACGCACATACACACACATATATATTCTAATTCCTTATTTACCATTTTTTTGTAAATTTCTTTAATTTTCAATATCAGTTTTTTTCCCTTTGTTTTGCTTAGCGCAACATCCAAGATTCAGTTCCATTGTTATGCTCACAAGACATTTGTAGACTTCGAGTGATGGCGAACATATTTTTGCTACCATAATAACGTATGTTTACATCATGAGAGAAGTTGTTGAATATGACCCAACGGAGATTGATACAAATAGAAAAAGTTACATTTATAATTATTCAGAGAGTTTATCTAATCTACCAAAGTAACCTCAGAAAATTAAACCCACAAGCAGTAGTATGTAAGATTGTAGCCATGAATCGTGTGTGTATGCAAGTATTGCATAAGTATATACGCACATGTATATATGTACTTATATCACGTATATTTTCATATACGCAATTTTGAAGGTATCTATTAGTGAATATGTGAATTTAATGTGTAGTCTCATCTAAATAAATACTTATAATGAATTTGAAGGCCACTTATAGAAATTGAACTCATCACGCAGGCTAAACTAACATTTTAAAAAAATCGTTCTTTGGCAGCTGCCCGGTAGATATTTGCTAAACATATCCTATGCCCAGAAGGTCATAGGATTGAACCATAACAAAATATCTAACGAGATGAGCTCGCTCATATCCTTGTGCCAATAAGAGCTCCTTAGCAAGGAACATTGTGAAATCGGATGTTAAAGATTTTGTCTCTGCTTTATGCAGGCAGTGAAATCGATGGACTGATTTGTTTTTTATGGCTTATCAACCTTTGTGGGTGAACGAACGAGAACCGGTGTTTTCAGCGAAATTGCGGGAAGTGACAAAAAGGGCGAAACATGCAAATCTTTAAAAGCAGCTTCCACTTCGGATTGTAGTGTAAATCATTAGAAGTGAAGTAAAGAAGAGATGGCTGACAGCATTGATTTAAAGAAACAAATTCAACTGGGTACTAAAGTCTGGTTCAGTCTTGGTTACGAATTAAGGTATCTACGGTAGTTAAGTGTGGTATTGTACCAGTTCCTCTGTGTTGCAACATCACCTGGTAAGCTCCTGAGCATACTTGATTTTTCCAAGTGATTTAGAAACAAGTTACTATTATATACTAATTTCTAATTCTGTGTAAGATTAGGTAAATACAGCCAAATTAATTAATACATGCACAATCACACAAACATATGACTTTAGAAAGTTTCTGCTTATAAAGGATAAAAATAATTCTAAATAATTTAATTTGTCAGACTGAAAACACAAAATTATTTTTACGGATAATGAGATAAAAACCGAAATATTAACAAATACGTCTACCAATAATTGATGACCTACAAACATGTTTCACGTTCATTCATAAACACAGGCACTACAATATATATATATATATATATATATATATATATATATATATATGTATGTGTGTGTGTGTGTGTGTGTGTGTGTGCGTGTGTGTGTGTGTCGTGTGTGTGTATTTAGGCAAAATATATTTATTCAAGCATGTTTCATTAAATAATATAGATATATTATGTCTATTTTTAAAATAATCCGCTCTAGTTCTCTAATTATCTTCTTGATGTTAAGTTGAAATTCATCAAGGAAGACACCGTAGTTTTTGTTTATCCAAGTACTTTCGATCTCCTCTAAGATTACCGTCATGGATCAATTGCGATGGCGAAATGTAATTGCAATCATTGTGGCAGTGATTTTGTAAACACGCGTTCTTGTAATCGCGTTTTGTTATAATTATTATTATTTTTTAATTAACCGTTGAGTTTGCAATGTTTTGTAAACAAGGTTTCCCAGAGCAAGGAGGATAACCAGAGAAGGTAAATTGCAACATGGTCTTAAATGTTAGTCAGCTCAAATGCATTTTAAAATATTGCTACTATACTCGCACTAAAGTTTGTTCAGTTTGTAATATATACACTGTTTTGTGTACGCCATAGTTATATGCGCCGAAAATACGCAACAATGTGTGTGTGTGTGTGTGTGTGTGTTTGTGTGCATGGAGAAGAAAAAAGAGAGAAAAAGAGACAGTGAAACTTGGTCTGAAGATCGCATTAAAGCGTGGAATTAACAGTTACCATGCTATGTTTATTTCTAAGTCCACACAGTCTCTATTTTTCTGTATATATATACATACACACATACACAAACACGCACACACACATATGTGTCTGTGTCTGTGTGTGTGTGTGTATAAAAAATCCAGGCATGTAGATAAACGGATTGCTAGAAGTGGACAAAATACAATATCTGTCTGGATAAACAGGTCCTGTCCGATCGGCAGAGACATTGAAATAATCAAATGAACTGAGACTACAAGTCCTAATCGTCTGTAAAATAAAAGAAACAAAAAGGACATAAAAAGTATAAATATGGACGACGAAGAAGGGCAAAATAGATCTAAATCTTCTTCTTCGACATCGACTGACTAAGCCGTCACTTCATAGCCAAATTTACAAACGGACGGAGATGGATTTGGAAAGAAGAGTTAGAATTTCTGTAGATTTCCCAATACCGCATGATCTTTTTTTCTATATCTGAACTGATGAAGAGTCTTGTTTCCGTCCTGATTGATTGCTTATTGAACAGCAATGGCTAAACAATAAATCCATACGACCATAGATTCTTCTAAAAATACAACAACTTATGTCTTTGTTGACTTATCTGATTCATCTTTCCAGAACTTGCGGATGTGCTGAAATAGAGATGAGAAACAAAGGCCGCTAAGGTTTATAGCCATTCTATAAATTTGTTCAGAAAACGTGAATGCAGAAATATTTTGAGAGAAAAAGGCATTGAAAAGCAACAGGCGCATTAATCACATAAAAAGAAATCAAATTTTAAGAAATTAACTGATTTAATTCCAAGAAATATAACCCTTTTAAAATGAAATCAGTCTAGGAATTTTTTTAACTTTTTTTGCGTTGATGGATACTTTGGATCAAACTGAAAAATGGCGTTTTTTTATTACTAGAAGAGATCTTCGATATTCTGTTTGATATTTGAAATTTAAAAATAGTACACAAAAAGTTAGTTTTAAATTATTTTAAAACTATATGATTTCTATTATGCAATATAGACTTATTTATTTTTACACTATTTACATTATTACAATATGAGCGCTGGAAAAATAGTTTTGAGACATTAGTTTTATAATACCCAGAAATTCATACACGGATGCCCTCAAGGACACATGGCACAGTGGATAAAGTAATTATATCCAGCGAGATGTGAGTTCAATACCCGGTTACAGCAGTAGAGAACTTGGAGAGGGGAATTAACATAAGATAACTGAAAATTGACATCCATTAACAGTCTACCCCAGTGAGCGAAATAAAAGGTTCAGTTCAACATTCCAACCACCTGAAGAAGGCCGGAGCGTACAACGGCTGAAACGTTGTAATAAATATGGCGACAAAGATGAGGACAAATAGTAAATAGTGTACATAATACCTCATCTCAGAAATATAGACAGTTATTTATTTTTATTTTGAAATAATAACTATTCCGTAAGAATTTCACATTAAGAAGCAGAATTTGGGAAGAAATATTTCTCACTTTCCTCTGTCTATTGACATCATTTGCCAATGTCTTGAAGATCGAGAAAGAAACTGTCCACTGGATTTAAATTTGCTTGTTGATATCGTTCATTCTTATTTTCTTACATTGACATTGCGACTATTTAAACAACGTGTCTATTATGAAAATTTGACGTGCATTTGAATTTCTTTCACTGGAAACTAAATCCTGTTTTATTTGCGCAACATTACTGAAAACAAAGGTAAACAAAGATATATAAGCAAAGAATTAATATAACTTTTCATTAAATTTAATCACACTCCACTACAGGCGGACACGTACACACTCACAAAGTAATACACACTGACACAGGAAAATACACCCACACACATACAGCGACTCAGAACAGCACACTGAAACACACAATGTGTTTTTACTGTTTCGACCTCAATCAAGAGCGGTTAGCTGACTGTTTCAGTTTGCATAAGTCTGTTGCTTCTGGAATTGAAAGTGCAAAGAATCTGATAAATAATCGTTAGTGCACTGTGTCGAAATATGTTGTTCAGATCGCACTTCCAATTTCACCTTAAAGTGCTTAAAACAATTTTCATTGTCTAGACAGCCTTCTCTGTGCAAACTGAAGGAATGGCTACCCGGTCTTAATGTAATCTGCATTTAAATATAATGTCTTAAGTATATTACTAACGGGTGTGTTTTGTTTTTTCCTTTTAATCGATATGTACATTTATTTTTATTATCCTTGATCGAGTTTCAATAAGAGAGGAGGGGAACTGGTTAACACCAAATCTATTTTGTGCTTACATTTTTCTTATTTTTTAACCTCATATATTAATGTGTTTGTTTCCCACACCATAATTAAATTCTGTACCACCAAGAAAATATTTAGGATTCATTTGAATTTTGTAAGTTTTGCTTGTAGGCAATTGCTGTTTAGTAGGTATTCAGACTTTGTTCTGTTATTACTGGTGGAGGTCATGGGGGTGAATCTATAGCTAAATTTTACAGTGTTTATGTTAGAAATGTTTTACAGTTTGCTTGATTTTGGGAAGATTTTTAACATTTTGCCCCGAGCAAGACGACAAAGCCACTAAGACGCAAAGGGGTTACTGAGTGTGAAAGAGAATGAGAACATGATGAGGAGAGATAGACTGTTAAAAGACTAGGATTCAAGGCAACAGATGGCAATTGACGTTGCATTTAAATTTCTGAAGATCGTAATTGATAGGAAAGCAAAAGGCTGGAAGAGAATTCTACAAACAAATAGTGCGAATGAAGAAACAAATTACCTTACACCAAGCGATTTCAACAGTAAAATGATGATACCTAACTGCCAATCAAGTACTACGCTCGAATTCATGAAGTCGAGGTACTAAAAATGAAAGCTTATCTAAACAGCATGGAAGTATTTATAGAAAAAGTACAGTGAAGCTACGTTAAGGCGGTGGGTGATTGACTGAAAACGAGATGATAGATCAGTACCGATAACATTGCAGATTCTTCTTTGGAATCTGTCGACATAACAGAATCACCAGACCGGAGGCACGGACAAATGGCAACCTAATAAATGTGCACGACAAATTATCGCGAGGAAAATTGTATAGCACGATTCAGTGAACCACTCCCTTGTCCGTGTAAAATCTTATCTCTTTTTAGTTAATTATTTTAACTAATGTTTGTAATATGTGTATTCCGACCAGATCGCATATATCCGCAGCCTCATTGTATTTCAATAAATTGTATGTAACTGATTAGATTCGTTATGTCCGTTTCCAAATAATCTATTTCGTTGTGTAGTGATTAACATATTTTTGTTTCGGAGTTTGAATCCAAATTTTTTTTTCATAGAATGATCTTTGTATCATATGTTTCATTTAAGAAGTGCATTTTCCATCACATTTTTATAAAACTTTCTATTTTCATTTATAAAATTTAATGTATACAATATTGGTGTGGTGTGCTAATATTCATTAGGATGGAGCTGGTATTCAATTTTCTATGTCTGTGTGTTGCTTTAATACAACAAGACTGTTCTACTGTCTTTCAGGGTGTTGTGTATGATACACCTAATTTACATAAGCGGACTACCGACCATATAAATATGGGTTGGTACCGGAAGACGGGGAAGATAGTAGAGATTAAGAAATTGAATCCAGAGACTCTGCCCCGACTGCGATTTAGTCAACCCATTATGCAGGAACAGTCTTCCCAAGAATATACCAAACTAACTGTAAATATTGTGTACCTATTCTTTGTTTCAATACATTTTGTTAACGTACATTTTGTGTTGTATTATTCCATGCTTATTTAAGCTTCAACACAGGGGTTGTAAATATTGTTTAGAATTCCCTATATTTATTTGAAGAAGAACGTTCAATATCAATAATAGAGAGTATGTAGTTATAGAGATTTTGAATATCGACATTATCACTGTATAGAGACTTTAGCAAGCTTCAGATAATTTGTGCAGTTTCTCTCTATATATGCAATTTAGGGTTTCTCTTTTGTTTCGTTTAGGGCTAACTTTTTGTTTTTTTTTATTATAGTCCCGAAATTGACTTATTTTTATGTTATTACATATTTCATTACTATTTTATTTAATTTTCTTCAATTCTAAATTTTATTTGCTTTTAAAGAAAATGAATTTTATTATTTGCTTTTAAAGAAAAATAGATAAATTTTAAGTTATTGGTTATTAATTGTTTTGTCTTTTGAGTGGTGATAACAAATTGACAAAAACCGAAAACAAAAAGAACTAATAAACTTTATTCAAAGCAAATAATAACATTTATAACCGAAGAAAAACTAAATAAAATGAAATAAAATAAAAATGAAATAAAATAAACACAATGTCCAGAATGTAAATTAATCAAAGAACTGCAATTATAAACAAAAACCCGAGAAAAAGCTGATTCCCCCTCTTCACTTCCAATAAGCCTCTGCTATACAGAGTGCCTACATAAAAAGGGCTAATTGATTTTTCTGATGATCGTTTAAGGCATGAAACTACAATCAATATAAAATGTTGATTTCTAGGTTTATGCTGTTTATATAAGAGAGAGAGAGAGAGAGAGAGAGAGAGAGAGAGAGAGAGAGAGAGAGAGTGAGCAGGAGAAATAAAGAAAGAAAGTTTGGCTTAATATATTACAAGACATAGAAAAGAAATTAGAGAAATTATATTTCACCAAGATTTCAAGTGAGGAAATATTTTGTTTTGCATTTCAACAAGTATTAAACAATTTGGCTTTTACTGATTCAACTACCTAACATTGATTTCCGTCGGAAAGGACTAAGCCTCCTATTAGGCCGGGCATATATATATATATATATATATATATATATATATATATATATATATATATATATATATATGTGTGTGTGTGTGTGTGTGTGTGTGTGTGTGTGTGTGTGTGTGTGTGTGTATAAAATGTAATATACCAAGCGACAGTGCGAAATCAGCAGATAACAAAGAAAAAATATACATAGGAGTAACCGAATGATCATGGAAACAAAGAAACCACGCACACAAAACATCCTTTACAAATACTAAATACGCGAACAGCACAGTGCTTTCTAAGCATTCATAAGAAAACAAAAAACAAATCACACCAAAATATCATGGGAAATAAAGAAAACAGTATCAGCCTACAACAATAAATCCAAAAACTGTAAACTCTGTCTGAACGAGAAAATAACTATAATTATCTTCCCAGACCAACACAAATTACTTAATAAACAATCAGAATTCATCTCAAAATGCAGACTAGAAAATTATTTTTACTACGTTACTTAAAAATCGAAAAACTAAAAACGAACAAAGAAAAAAGAAAGAAAAAAAACAAATAAATAAATAAAATAAAATAATCAAATTAAGTAACAAACAACACTATAAAATAGTTACGAAACTGCATTCGGAACCACAATTATTTCTACTCAATAGCTCCTAGAATAATTTTCTAACATAACCGTTGTCGACCACTCAATAACCGTTAGAATAATGCAATAGATCTTCCCATAATGCATCAGAGACCAGCATATATAAGTAGTCGAGACAAAACGTAACACAACTGAAGGTTGTATTTAAACATGAAATAAACTGTTGCCGCTCGGTGTTGATCTTAATTTCTACTTTAATATATATATATATATATATATATATATATATATATATATGTGTGTGTGTGTGTGTGTGTGTGTGTGTGTGTGAGAGAGAGAGAGAGAGAGAGAGAGAGAAGAGAGACCGCAAGCATTTTTGGTTATAATGTGAAATTGTTTTAGTGTATATATTGTATGTTATTATTCATTTTTTGGGTACACGTGTTTCCGGTCTCGTGACATTCTTCAGGCAAATAAAAGGGATCAATTTTTAAAGGAATGAAATTTCCTTATATTCTTTTAATATTTCATTGTTCATTTTCTGTATTTGTAGTGAGCCTTGAGTATCTCTCTATATTTCTGAGACGAGGTATTATGTATACTATTTACATTATTCGGACTATTGTCCTCATCTTTCTTGCAAAAGTGACGTTCTGCCTAAGTGTTAATAAAATCATTAGGTTTGGTGTTAGTGGTGGCGATGACAGATATTTTGATGATAGATGCTCCCTATCCACACATCACCCCTGAGACTGTCAAATTCATTTCCATTTCTGTGTATCGTGTGTGTGTGTGTGAGCATGCGTGTCCCCGGTAGCTTGCACATGAATCCACACACACACACACACGTATATATATATATATATATATATATATATATATATATATATATATATATATATATATATATATACCCCACACACACACACACGCATATACACATTCTTCCTGTGTTGCGTAGGGCTCACGTGTGTGCCTGCAAGTAGACTATGTTTTTTTCCAGTGTATATATATATATATATATATATATATATATATATATATATATATATATACTGCTTGTGCTTGCGTACGTGTATGTATGTGTTGCGGTCCGACCAGTGTATCTGGTCATCATGAGTGCATGCCGTGTGTCCATGCGTGTGGGGTTATGTTCTGCTTAGTGCTGGATTAAATTTGTCTGTGAAGTTTTTTCTTGAATTTGTAAGAAAGAGTAGTTGTCTCTTTGGTATATTGGCATAATTTTAAATTTACCTTAATTGCATTCGTAGATGTATTGCGATAGAAAGAGTTTTCCGTTGTCGGGCAATTTGATGTTGATTTTGTAAAGGGCAACTCTGTGGTTAAGTGCTTGGCTGATGCCAATATATGACTTCTTGCATTTTGTGCATTTGAATGCATAGACCATATTTTTGGACTTGCAGTTTAAATTTTTATTTATTGTGAATATAGTTGTGGGGATTTCAAACGTGTAGGGGTTCCCTTCTATAATGACATTACAAACTCCACATCTTTTTTTTTTTTCATTTTTTTTTTTTTGCTGGTTAAATTTGGATGAGGTTAATATATGTTTCTGGTTTTTAGATTTGGGGTTTGCTTTTAATTATTATGATTGTTTTTAGTATATTTTTCATTTTGTCATTCTGATCAAGTACATCAAGATATGTGTGTTTGTGTGTGTGTGTGTGTAAGTGTGTATGTGAGTATGTGTGTGTGTGTCAGTTAGGCAGACAGTGGAGTTAAAACAATAAGAAGCAAGGAGCAACCTACAGCTACTAAGATGGAGCGGGCATTGCTGTACATCCATCGGGAACTTGTGTAGCTGCATCAAACATCGGGCCTTGATAGTTAATCTGAAGATAAAAATGATGAATTGAAAGAAGATAGGAAAAATAAAAAATTGCTGTGCCTAATAAAAATATTAAATGAGCTTACGTACATCCCGTTTTTCAAGAAAGGTCCGTTTAGAAAACTATCATTGTGCTGAGTAAGTATTACGGGTATACTAATGAAAAATATACATCTATACAATAAGTATTCAACAGAAAATAGGAAACTTAAAATATTACAATATCACCACATATATATCTGATAGAAAAAATGTTTTAAGATGTTTCCGGAAAGGAGTTATTAAAAGAAATCTCAACTCGATGACAGCACAGGCTATAAGAATAATAATTGCAACACTTATAGGTACTTGCAAAGGTTCACTAAAAAAAGAGCATACATGATGAAAAAATGCACCAAACTTAATAAAAACAAAGTTTTATCGTCAAAATCCGCATTTTATTATTAAGAGGAAAGACCAATGAAATTTATTATGCAAAAATTACCTTTTTAAAACCTTTTTACAACCACGTTTCTCTGGCGTCTAAGCGGGATCAAAAATAGTATGGAAAATTTAAGCCTCTTTTTGCTGTAAAAAAACCCCATTAATTTACAATTTCTTGTAAAAATAATATAATTGTTGGATTTTAATGAAACTTTAAAGACTTATTCAAAACTACTGTTAAAATGTTTCTGTTTTAGAAAATCTTTGTAAGCATATATTTTTAAAATTTGTTACCCCAACACTTATTAATTTTATGAAAGTTCGAGAAATTCTTTTTTGTAGCGCTTAATGTTCATATTGATATAAGAGAATTTAAATCATAAAATTCTTTTGGTCAAATAGGACACCTTAAAAACTTTTTTTGAGAAATAACAAACTTTTGCATGAATTGTTTTCGTTTTATAAAAATTCTAATTAGAATAATGTAAAAACATTTAAATCATTTAAAAATCTGTATTAATTTGTAGCGGTCTAGTGATATTATTATTAAATAAAAATATATATTTACTAATCATAAATAGAAACAAACTATATTTATTAATCATGAATTAAAAAGCGACCCCTAGTATTTTAAAAATAATTTAAAATTTCTTTTGTGTATATTTTGTTCATACACATTATCAGAAAATAAGAGAAGTAACTGAAGTAAATTTAAAATTTATTGATAATTTTATAACATTTCTTCAACAAGCGTCCCTCATAAGTAAGACTATAAAGCCAAAATGCATGAAATTCAATAAAATAGTAGAATGTTCAAAATATTTAAAATTTTCAAGATTACTGGATAGTTAAAATTTACCTAAAAAGCGTTTACAATTTGTTCGTCATGTAATTTTACTACAAGTATTTCTCCCCTAGAAATAATCTCGCAAATATCAGGTTATCTATCGATGTATCACCATTTGATAAAAACACCCACCTTCATGTTAAAAATGCTTTTCTGCAATATTTTAAAGTAAAATAAATTAATATTTGTTTTAATTCAAATTAATTAAACTTTGAATTAGTAGATCTCCCTCATATAAAGTTTTAGAAAAGTAGATTTTATTTTTCAGATATTTTTTAATGAAGAAAATTTTGATGCATTGACATATTTATCAATTAGACATATTCTAGCGATTTAAAAAAGCACAAAGACAATCATCCCAATCAATTTAAATTCGGTTTGAAATACGGCAAAGTATTTTGCTTATTGGAAATATTAAATTTAGTCTATTAGCTTCGAATTATATCTAAAATAAAAGCTTCAAGAAAAACTTTTCATTTTTAAAATGCATTTTAATCCATAGGTATCACTTTTTTTTGGCGGTAACAAATTTTATATGAGAGAGCAGAAAAATTCTCGTTCCGACCAAAAAGCTCTTTGAGAAAATCTGAGTTCTAATTAGTTGGAAATTGTCCGATTATAAAATGAAATTACTAAACTTTTTGTCAGGCAAATATTTTTCTGCCATTTAATAAACTTAGTATGGCACAAGGCCAACAAATTTGAATATATAATAGAAAGATTATGTTAAGTAAAACTTGTAAGTTAAGTAAAATTTGTATGTTTGGATGATCTTCAAAATTCAATAGACTTTGTTTCGACCGTTGCTTCCTGGTAACGGCTGGATATATTCATACATCTCAGCACCAAGAGAGTTTTTCTTGTGAATTAGAGAAGTAAATGGAAGAGTTATTGGATATTACCATCTTACCTTTGAGAATATAGAATGGTACCGTCTTTGTTGATGCGGAAGAATTTGTTGGGCATAGTGATTTCGTGAAGGAAGGACTCCTGTCCGTTGAAGACGACTGTGTCAGGAGACCAAATCCTCTCCATCGTCTTAATATTGAGGGAAACATTAGCCAATGATACATTGAAAGCGAGTCGGGTGTCGGTCCAGAGTTGCCGGAAGTAACAGTCCATCGAATAAACCTGGAAAAGAAAATACACGTAAAGCAAATACGTGTTAATAGAAATGGATTTAATAAACAATTGCGCGATATATGCGAATGGATGGATAAATACTGAAATAATATTCTATAAAATATATTGAAAATTAGTTCCGAAAGCATTTAAATCCAATGTAGTTATAAAAATTTTACAGTTATATATATATATATATATATATATATATATGAAAGTGAACACAGACGTCAACATCCAGCGTTGACAGTCTGTTTCATACTTAACCGCAATCATCAGGCCAGAAGGATTGCTTTTAAGTATGAAACACACTGCCGCCGCTGGGTGTTGACCTCAGTGCCTACTTTTATATTTACATACACCCTATCCCTGATATTGAGCACCTATAAATGTAGCATAACTTCAAACTATAATTTTATCATATATATATATATATATATATATATATATATATATATATATATATATATATAAAAAGAAAAGAACAGTAAGATATATAATCCGATGTTCTTATAGATATTTTTATTTTTACAAAACAGTGCTCAATGTAAATTTACAGAGCATAATATTATAAATTAATTGATTTAAAATATGTTTTTTTCCGCTACACAGTTCTAACCATGTTTCAA
This sequence comes from Acanthosepion pharaonis, assembly GCA_903632075.3. Classification (NCBI taxonomy): domain Eukaryota; kingdom Metazoa; phylum Mollusca; class Cephalopoda; order Sepiida; family Sepiidae; genus Acanthosepion; species Acanthosepion pharaonis. The sequence goes on along the minus strand of CAHIKZ030000339.1, from coordinate 1,482,465 downwards.
AAATAGAAGCTAAAAGCCCTGAATTTAATTTTGCAATTAAATTAAAAGCATTAGTTCCATTTCATCCTCAAGCGAATTTTGGAGTAACTTTTAAAAATTACTGGGTTTTAAAGACACAGCTAAAATCACGTTTCCATGGTTACAGAATATTCTACTTGAATTGGACAAGGGATATCTAGGTATTCCTTATGTCAGTATCATTGTATCAGTTATTAGCTACAATTTGGTAAGGGGTAGGGATGTATTTTTCAATGAAAACTGACATTCGTTCAATGCATGTCGTCTGGATCTTTTTAAAAAAATTATTGTTAACGGTAAAAAAATTTCTTACGGCATTTTTTTTCTATTTATAAATTTAAAGATTTTCGGGGGTGTTCAGATCATAATACTTTTTATTTAACTACGATTTGAAATATTCTCATTTTTAATTTTTATTATACTATATTCGTTTTAAGAACAGTTAAATGTATTAGACTCCATTATTTTATGTAGGATTATTTTAACATCAAGTTTAAGTATGTATATGAGGTTACATTTTTTTTTTTTTTTATTAAAAAATTTTATGACTGACGGCAAAAATGGTTACTTAATTTCACTGATTTAGTAAACTTTTATTTTATATATAAACCTAGTAATATATTGTTTCTCATGTAAGTACAAAGGACATGGGTCATTAAAAAGCTTACATCTTATGGCATTTCATATTAATTTTATTTTTATTTTATTTTATTATAGGTGTTTTTATTGGATTCTTTTAAGTGCGTGTAGTACTAATTAAAAGAAGTATAGGTTAGAATTCATTTTATTTAACTACAATTTTAATTACAATTTCAAAATTACAACTTTAAAATTTTAAAATATTTTCATTGTTTGTTTTAATAGACTATATTACTTTATAACAGAAGGAAAATTACTCATAGTAAGTAAAATTATTTTTCCATATCAAAGTATATGTAAATTACGATTTCTAAACTTTTATAATTAAGTATTATTTAAGTAATATTTATGGCACTTACTACAAAACTAGCTAAGTCATTTCTCAGATTTAGTAAACTTTATTTATTAATTAATTTATTTTAAATATATATAACCTAAGTACTAAAGTTTCATTGAAGACAAAACTTGGCTAAAAAAAACAGAAACAGAAACAATAAAAAACATATATATTATACTCGGAAGTTCATGATATAGGTTTGCCCTACAGTATGAGGTTAATGGTACCCTTACACTGCCATTTGGAAGAATGATCTGAATACAAATCTAGGCTGAAAAAAAAAGAAACAAAACAATAAAAAACATATATATCATACTCGGAAGGTCATCTTTTGGTTTGCCGTACGGCATGAGGTGAATGTTACCCATACACTGCCATTTGGAAGAATGGCCTGAAAACAAAACTAGGCTGAAAAAACAGAAACAAAAGAATAAAAAACATATATATTATACTAGGTTCAAGTTCATGTTTTAGGTTTGCCCTACGGTATGAGGTTAATGGTACCCGAATTCTGCCATTGGGAAGAATGACCTGAAGACAACACTAGACTGGGAAAAAAAAAAACAGAAACAAAACAATAAAAACATATATATTATACTAGTAAGGTCATGTTTTAGGTTTGCCCTACGGTATGGGCTGAATGTTACCCGTACACTACCATTTGGAAGAATGACCTCATACAAAACTAGGCTGAAAAAAAAAAAACAGAGAGAAAATAATAAAAAACATATATATTATACCAGGAAGGTCATGTTTTTAGTTTGCGCTACGGCATGAGGTGAATGGTACCCGTATAGTGCCATTTGGAAGAATGACCTGAATACAAAACTTGGCTAAAAAAAAGAAACAAAACAATAAAAAACATATATGTTATACTGGGAAGGTCACGTTTAAGTTTTCCGTACGGTATGAGGTGAATGCTACCCGCACGCTGCCATTTGGAAGAATGACCTGAAAACAAATCTAGGCTGAGAAAAACAGAAACAAAACAATAAAAAACATATATATTATACAAGGAAGGTCATGTTTTAGGTTTGCCCTACGGTATGGGGTGAATGGTACCCGTACACTGCCATTTGGAAGAATGACCTCAATACAAAACTAGGCTGAAAAAAAAACCCAGAAAAAAAACCCAATAAAATCATATATATTATACGAGGAAGGTCATGTTTTTAGTTTGCGCTACGGCATGAGGTGAATGGTACCCGTATAGTGCCATTTGGGAGAATGACCTGAAGACAACACTAGGCTAAAAAAAAAAAACAAGAAGAAAACAATAAAAACATATATATTATACTAGGAAGGTCGTGTTTAGGTTTGCCCTACGGTATGAGGTTAATGGTACCCGTACACTGCCATTTGGAAGAATGACCTGAATACAAAGCTAGGCTGAAAAAAAAAAACAAAAAACAATAAAAAAAACATATATATTATACGCGGAAGGTCATGTTTTAGGTTTGCCCTACGGTATGAGATTAATGGTACCTGCACACTGCCATTTGGAAGACTGACCTGAAGACAAATCTAGGCTGAAAAAAAACAGAAACAAAACAATAAAATCATATATATTATACTAGAAAGGTCACGTTTTAGGTTTGTCCTATGGTATCAGGTTAATGGTACCCGTACCCTGCAATTTGGAAGAATCACCTGAAAACAAATCTAGGTTGAAAAAACAGAAACAAAACAATAAAAAACATATATATTATACTAGGAAGGTCACGTTTTAGGTTTGCCGTACGGTATGAGGTGGATGTTACCCATACACTGCCATTTGGAAGAATGACCTGAAAACAAATCTAGGTTGCAAAAACAGAAACAAAATAATAAAAACATATATATAATACTACGAAGGTCACGTTTTAGGTTTGCCGTACGGTATGAGGTTAATGGTACCCGTATAGTCCCATTTGGAAGAATGACCTAAAGACAACACTAGGCTAAAAAAAAAAACAGAAAGAAAACAATAAAAAACATATATATTATACTAGGAAGGTCATGTTTTAAGTTTACCCTACGTTATGAGGTGAATGGTGCCCACAAATCAATCTTTAGAAGAATACGTCAAGGTAAGCCACAAATGAGACATATTGTATATAATGCCAGCAAAATCATTATTTGGGCCCCGGCCTACGGTATGGAGTGATTGGTACTCACACATTGATTCTTAATGGAATGGTCATATGACAACCATAGAATGAAACATATCACGTAAATTATACTTGGAACATTACTCTTATCGGTTGAAATTTGTAATAACTTGTCTGGTATATAAAATCTTTTGCAAGAATAGCCGCAACACGATCTAAAAAAGAAACATATTGACATGATAACAGAAAATTAATGGTTTTCAGTCAGCCTGTAGGATAAGATGACTGTTGCCTACTCATCTTTTTTTGCCTGAATGGCCTTATCACAACTAATGACATACTGACAACCATCATGTCTGGTTAAATATGTGGCTGGTGTTTAATGACTACCTTCGTTGTTCTTTAGTGGGTCGTATCGGTTGTGTCACTGTGTCAGTCTAGACGAAAGTAGCACTGTCTCGGTTTCTTATTGAAAATTACAGCTGCAATTTATTTTCACCAAGAACAGTAAGTAGAACAACACATATGATCTGGCTGCTTCTATTGTCCTCAGTAGGGAAGATTTCCGACTACTTGTCAGTGACGGTGAGGGTGTAGTAAATGAAGAAGAACTCCCCCAATCCTATCATAATAGACCCATACCTTACGAGGCGAAGATTCTTAATTAAGTAATTTGGCGGGAGAAATTTATTTTTTCACCTAGAAATCTCGTTTTCTAACTAATTGCCAATTTATCAATGCACAGGCTAATGAACAGATGCCGCAACATCCTTATTTTCCTTTTTTGAGGGACTTGTGACCGTTAACTCACCCTACCGAATATATTGTATTTAAAAAATATGAGACATTTCCAACAACCGATGTTGCTGTTTATTAGTTAGGAGATTTTTTCTTCCTAATCTTTAACCTTAAGCTATTCTCTATTTTACACAGACAATATTACAGACATCTAAATGACGTGACTGGTATGAAGGCAATGCTGTTTGTAAGAATGGTCTTAATAATGGTTTAAGAATAATAAAAATTCCTGACTGAAAAATATGACTCTTACAAGTAAAAATGCTGTCTGTGATGATGCCAGTTGCAGTTATGAGTCCAAATATCGCTATAAGAATTAGAACAGCATGGGTTCGCCACCCTTTTAAACATTACTGTCATTGAAAAAAAAAATTATTATAAGTTTTAAAGAATAAATATTAACAACGATGAAAATAAACACGATACATGAAAGAAATACACAAATGAAATGAATTAGGTTTCGTAAAGATAATACAGTCGGAGTTCGGGAAATGATGTTTAGTGGTAAAGAAATGGTTTTGGAATAAGTTGTCATCAGTTGGTAGATACATATGTTGTAGGATATTAAAGATAATAGTGAGGCCTTTGAAAACGAAAAGAGAGAGAGAGAGAGAACATGACTCCCCTCTCTTTAGAGTAAACGAATTACCGATTAAACATGTTCTTATATAACTGTGTTGAACTGAAACAATCCATATTGGTCGGGCGCCCAATAAGAATTGAATCTCACTGGTATTGGTATAGGAGACAACTTTGTTCAGTATCAATTCTGCGCACAACTTTTTTGTAAATTATGATTTTTTTATTTTCTTTAAAGTGACCACCGAATATCAAATGACGTCGTTGCCAATTTCAAAACTAACTGACATTCTATGTTTACAAATCAAGAATCATTACTTTTCGGTAGGTGTGAACATTTTTATAGCCACACAAATTGAAAGTTTTTTTTTCTTTATTTTAGTCACAAACCAAATATTCAACGTCTTTTTATATGGCATTTTCTTATTTCTCTGAGGAGAAATCTACTGAACACAATAATAATCCATTTACTAGAAATGCAGACGAAGTTACATCAATTTCATAGCAGTGGAGTCATCATCGTATTTTGCTGTCGTTGGTGACAGATTACAAGTCAATACAGAGACATTAAAAAATTAAAGATCCAGAATTCATTTTTGCGTTTCAAAGGACAATGATTATGTAGTTAATTTCTTTTATTTAACTGCTAACACGCCTGATAATAGGAGTTCAATCCCGAGATCAGTCATTCAATGCTTATCTCGAATTTCGAAATTGGTTTAAAATATTTCATGGGGAAGGTTATTGTCATTTATAAGTAGGTTGAGCACTGAGAAAATCTACTTTCAAATGAGGTTGTTGCCTATGATCTCTATGTATTTAATTCTTTATATGAATGAAAATACATATGCGATTGTTAGTTATCAAGTTTTCTCAGCTCATCCCATAATTTATTTTTCCTCATTTTCTAACGCACCATAAAGGACCTAATTAAGTTAAATCTTGTAAATTTCTTTATATTTATGTACGATCAAACAAACGCGCGCACACAAAATATATATATTTATATACCGACATGATTACCGCCATTCTCACTATATATATAATATAGAGAGTTAGCAAGTGAAATAGAGACACAGATGTGTGAACCTGTTAAATTTAGTTTTCTTCAAAGGTTCTCGGTATTTCTCAAACATTTTCGTAAAGGTCGTTCCAAAAAGAGTGAATTACCTTTTGAACTCTTCTCAAATATTGTCGCCTACGGCAAGACGAGAAAGTTGAGCAGCAAATGCACGACAACATCTATTCACTAAAATTATCTTATGGCAAAATAAGGAATCAAGTTATTATTATTATTATTTATTCATTTATTTTATTGAAATATATAAATCTAAAGTAGTTAAAAGTTGAAGCAAGAAAAATAAGAAGGAAACAACTTTTACTTTACATAAGCACTAAAAAACTGTAAAGTGTTGGCGATATATATATATATATATATATATATATATATATATATATGTGTGTGTTTGTAGAAAGAGAGAGACAGATTATGGGAATATAAAAGATCAACACGCAGCGGCTATGATGAATCCACTGACCTCAGTATCCACTTTTCTATTCACATATTCTCTATCCCTGATATTTAACCCACGTATATAGCATACGCAAATAAACATAATTTATATATATATATATATATATATATATATATATATATATATATATATATATATATATATTTGTGTGTGTATGTGACCAGACACTTAAGAATTTTAAAATAAGTATGCAGAATCTAATCCATAAACTTTATTCCTTGTTGCATCCCTTGAACTAAATTCGCAAGTGCTCTGCAATTATCGCTTGGTAGAGACGCGCTTAACAAGCAACGCCATAAACGTAACCTTTTCTTAAAACAATAAAACAGTTTTCTTGAGTGCCCGATCTAATGAACATTGATATTAATAGGAGGTGTTCTTTGGTTGTCTACAAGAAAGAAGCAGACGAAGAAACGGACAGGCATTGACCACTTTTTGCCGGCAGACATCAGTTGATAAAATAGAACGTAGCAACCACATATGTCCAACCGGCAACAAATCAAATAAATGCCCGTTTACTTTACGCTTTCTAATGGAAAATTTGACTAGGATGCTAGCCAAGATTTCATTCTTTCCTTGATTTTTTATACAAAGATTTCTTTAGTATGGCACACGGCCAGATGTCGTCATTCTTCTTAGATAAAATCTTGAAAATCAGCACCAGGAGCCTAGCGTTTCGCTTGAGCCCCAATACTGTTTGCTGATACCATCGAGAAATACGCGTTTACCTGACTCTTATTTTCATGCTCAGGCCAATTATCAAACCAAAAAATGGCGTATTGTGGCCATATGGAGGCTGGAGCTGCTCAGTCTTCCTTGTCCAGTTTTGATAGTGTTGATGACACGCTATTTCCATGGCAAATGTTCATACGAGCTACATTACTTAGTTACACCTGTTAAACTCTTCACGGTTAGGGACCTCTCCATGTTTTGTGCACAGGGTTGACTCATCCTCATATTGATCAAGTCAAACAGCTTCTTCCCCAGAACTGTTACTTTGTGGAAAAGACTCTCGAAAGGATTACAACCATAACCTATTCAAGTCAACCAATATTTATCCTACATATCCCATAGTATGCACTCCCTACTTCTCTTTTACGCTCTGACAACAACCTCATTCAGCAATCCTCTACAATGAGTGACTCTTGGGCCTTGTATTAGGTGAACAATAGTATAGAAAAACTCAATCACAGACCAAAACTTCGTTTCTTTTAGGAACAACTTGTTTAGTTTGTATTTGCTCAATCTCGACATATAAAACCAATGTGAACATTTCTTTTTCCAAGCAAACTAACCAATATTATTTTCCTTCTGTCTGATCGATCCGCAAGAAATTCATTTCGAATCATGGAAACCGTATCTATTAACTTTATTCCCTCTTTCCACAATTCAAAGTGAAAATGCATCTCAAGCCTTGGCTGATTTCAGAGCAACGAAATGTTCGTTTCAAGTACAAAATATTGGACAAAAGCAATAAACCAATGTCTTATTGAAGGTCTTCATTTTCACAGGGAAATATTTTTAGCTGATCAACTGTTGAACATTTGCTTAGTATAATGATATTTAGGCTTTTGACTTTTTAAAATCTATATAAATTAATATGAAAGAGCACAGTGAAAATACTATACACAAAGCGTAATAATCAATATAAAATAATTATATTTTTCGTATATCAAACATACAGAAAATAGATAATGTACGCACAGCAATATATATATATATATATATATATATATATATATATATATATATATATGAAGAAATATAGTTTTAAGGTGTGCTATATTTATGGGATAAAGTGCTCAATATAAGAGATAGAGCGTATGTAAATATAAAAGTGAACATTGAAGTCAACACTCAGAGGCAACAGCATGTCATCTAGCATGAAAAAGTCTGTCGCTTCTGAATGTTTACTAAAATGTTCATATATATATATATATATATATATATGTGTGTGTGTGTGTGTGTGTTTGGAATTGGAAAGGCTAGTTTTGCCTTCGGTAATGGTTTAGCACAGGCTTTGGAACCTGTGCTGTTTCCTTAAAGGTAAAAATTGATGTTTACAAATAAGTAGTACTGACATGCATACTATATGGTGTAGAATCATGAATCCTGTACCGACGACATATCAATCAACTTGATGCCTTGTACATGTATTACCTACGTACCATATACAACAGAAAACTAAGGGATCGCATTAGAAACCGTGAAGTTTCGACTAAATGCAACATAACAGGTATTGGAGCCATCCTAATGAAACTCTAACAAACATTTCAGTTGGACAGCAACGCTTACGTCTCAAAGACAAATTCAAAGACAATCTGAAGCGACGCATCGTTCATTTTTCTTCCTGCGAAAACAAAGCCTCAGAGTGAAGGAAGTGGCGCCCGTCATGCTTTTCATCTATACAGATGCTTGAGCGAAGCTGACTTGAGTTCATCTGCATGCAAATATTAAAGCAGTTTTGCAGCATGATGCGCCTCACAATGATAGTCTTTTACCTGCCATCTATCTAAAGGTATACATTGAATTCAACTACCAGTGGCGGCAATTTGTTTCATACTGATACGTAATCGTTAAGCTCCGCTGGGTGTTGACTTGAATGTCCACTTTTCTATTTACATATACTCTATCTGATATACCATACCTTAAAACTATATTTTATCATTATATATATATATATATATATATATATATATATATATATATATATATATATATATATATCAACCTGTATGAAGATCGCTCTGAACCTCGGAAGACACATATGTGTCCATAGAAGTTGATGCTTTTGTCTTCCACGACGTGAGGGTCTAACATATATATATATATATATATATATATATATATATATATATATATATATATATATATAGGTAACTCTACTCGTTTCGATAATTGATTTGCCAATAATAAAATCAATCTCGAGGAAAAAAAAGGTTTTTAAAAAAAAGAAAGAGCTAGAAACATGAAAGTCCGTCGAAAAAATCGCACAGATACAGGTTTGAAGCAACAAAAGAGCTCGATACAATCGTAGAGCAGACTTAGATAAAACTAATGAGCCAGACAAACTTACCCAGGTTTCACGATCCACTTAGGTGAAACCTGGGTAGGTTTGTCTGGCTCACTAGGTTTATCTCGCTCTCTCTTTCTCTCTCTCTCTCTCTCTCTCTCTCTATATATATATATATATATATAATGCTATATTTTCTTGAAACCTGTTAGGTTTCTTGTAGCCAGAATATCGCTCTAGGCCTAATTTATGTTGTTTCGACTGTTACACACGCGCGCAAGGCGCACACACACACACACACACACACATATATATATATATAGTGGACTTTTCGTCGTATTCGACAAAGAATGAGGGTTAAGCAGCTCAGTTTCTCGGAACCGACAGCCCAAGCACTAGCACAAAATGATTTAATTATAGTGGTAAAGTTTTTGTTCAGAGTTGTCCTTCTTCTATATGTATATATATATATATATGAATGGAAGAAAATTTTAAATGAAATTTAAAATTTCCCATCAACCTCTAGGCCAGAACAAATAATATTCTGTCATCTCTTAGTACATACCTATTTTCAGGAATACTATGAAAAATGGCTTCGCAAAAGAAGAAACGGCAAAGAGCGTTAAACTTGGAGTGACCATATATAGAACTTATAAGTTTACACAGTATATTTGATGGATCATTTCATCTACAATATCAAGAAGTCCATACACATAGGCAATTGTAACCAGAGGGAATCAATTATCGGCGGGACCAACAAGCTGAATCGATATTCTGTTAACGCTCTCATAACCGAAGTGACAATGAGTTCAACAGTAGACTAGCATAAAATAACTTCTAAAAGTAGGTATACTCAAAACTTTTTCACTTTTCTATTTTTGAGACGTAACACCATTTTAACAGATAAATTGAACTTTGAACTCTTTTATATCTTGTGACGTCCAGTGAGCTTAAGATTTAATGACAACACCCATTTTCAATGATTAACATCACTCAACTCATGATTACTGCTCAACGTGTTGCTGTTGGGAAGTGTTCGGGAAAACCAAATAAAAAATCTCAAAGATTAAGGAATTTCTTTTAGGCAAAGACATTATTGAAATTGTTCAGAGAATTGTTTAAAGATACATTTTCACAATATTTTGTATTTGATATAAAATACTTCGCGTGTTTAAAATAACCCACAGTAAAGGCAATAATATGGCGTGTTTCTGCTATTGAAAATGCCATTTTATGGTAGTAAAAGATTGACTCATCATGAAAACCTTGATGAGTAATGAAATTGACATTATATTCATACAAACGAAGATTTAATTACATGCAATCATAATTAAAGTTTTTAAAATCAAATATTTATGTTTAAGGGTATTTTTACATTGAGTTTTAATGATCAGTGAGTATCTTTATAATTACCTAACAGTCAGTTCATATCTATCTATCTATCTATCTATCTATCTATCTATCTATCTATCTATCTCAGAATGTTTATAACTATTTAATTCTGCTCATATCTATATATATAACAATAACATATTTTGTTTTAAAAATAAACAAGTTAATTATAATCCCTAAATTTTGAAAAAAATTCTGTTAACGAAATAAACAAATGTATCGATGTCTTTAAAACTTTGACAAAAGAGAGATAAGTCAAATCAATTATTCATATCTAATCAATCAATCGATGAAACAGCTAATCAATTACTTGTGGACGCTTCATTAATAACTCAAATGATTAGTCATGAAAGGTGTGTGCCAATCGATGGGAAGAAAGCGACCAGATTCATAGTTCGTCGTGTTTCTTGGCAAATACATTATCCTCAACTTGAGAGATCAAATAATCACGAAGCCTTGGGAAGGTGGACAGAACTTGGCAACAATAAGGGAATTGTAACCGAAGATCACCAATTGACTAATCTCGCTGCCTTCATGATCATATGAGACGCGCTTCATTGCATAAGTGTTTTGTCTGATCATCGTTGCTATATAAAGAATCATAATCATCCTCACTTCCGGTGACAGACTTCTCATTTGAGCAATTATAGATGTTGAAGTGACGCTAAATTCAATCTATAAACGAGGAAAATCAAATGAATAAACAGACGCCTTACACAAAACATTAAAAATTAAAAAGGGAAATTAGATTGAAAGTGAAAAAGACTCATTAATTTTAATCAAATCTATAACTTCCAAGTGAGAAGGCGTATGAAAGTTCTTCTATTTTCCGGAAGACGTCGATTATTCCTCTTTAATCTTAATTGTTCAGTGCTTAACTGAGTCATTTGAGAAGATCTTTTACATCTGAAATGCATATCTGCTAATTTTATCTTTTGAGGAAGATTTCCGAGAAGATCTAAATTATTGTAATTATTTTAATGTAAATAAAAATGGATATTTTTATTAACTATCTGACATCGATCTTAATTAAATTTAATGAATAAATTGCTTTTCGGTTCTTTTTCTGTAATTACGACGAACACTGTTAATCAATATTTTTTCAATGTTGAATACTTTTATGTTTTTTCATGACAGCTGAATACTTTCCATATTGTGATGGTTAGATAGGTACTCTTGCAAGACATTTTTATGGGGGTTAGTACCTCACAATGTGTTCAACAAATCTGAATTGTATTCAGTTTCAACAAATATGCGTTTCGTCACAAAAAATAATAGAGACAAAGCATGTTACAAATAGAAAATTTTAAAGACGAGGAGAATTACAAAGAAACTAAAGCCGATTAAAGACGGCTTGGAGAATTTAACATTCACAGGGCACATCGTATGCATGATAATTAGTGAAAAACAGCAAGCAACCTATGGGACAATTTTGGGTAAATGAGTGGAGAGAAACAAGGGTCATAAGGAACAAATATTTCTGAAAGCAACAAGTGGAGAAGTTGGGAAAAACTATGATAAATCATGACATCAGTGTGACGTAGATAAGAACATAAATTAATATAAATGAACACTTGATAAAATATATTCTTTCAAAAATATTTTTTCTAAACATTAAACAAAATTTATTGAAACAAAACAAATACAGTTGACCACTGATGACAATTCCAGAACAACGTAACAATAAATCTTTTCTAACCTCTTCCAGCCGCAATGATGGAGAAAGCATTACCTCGAACCATCGCCAGTGAGACACGCTGCAAGAGCCACTCCGTTTCGCGATGCTCGTCCCTTAATCGAGACGCTATCGCGCCAATTCTCCGAAGAAACGCCATCGAACGCCAATAACCTCTGAAGTCTCCACCGCCTCATAAAATATATTTTTTAATTCTAGCTGTTGTGAATCTTCGGTTGTTGACTAAACTTAATGCATAATAAAAAAAAAATTTTGTTTTGAGTTTTTTTTTGTTAATATTATGTTTTGTCTAATTTCGTTAACTCAAAGAATAATCCGATTCCATTAATTCCTGATAATTACAAAATTTAGCTTATTATAGGACAAAGCCATTTTAAAGGAAAGTGAATGTATCGGATGATTGTTTTGCACCAATATTCGATGTAAGTAAGGCTACTGTACTCGAAATCTTTGCTATTAGATAAATTCAATCACCGACGCTTAGGACTCATTGTAATATGCAACTGTTTCACTCCGATACAGGCCATAAGAAATTAATATTGATTCAATGTCGGTGCTAGTATAATCTCGTAGGTCATTGTTAATGCTTAAGATTCATTTTCACTGGGGACACTACACTGTATTGAGGTTTACTTAGTTAGGTTTAACGCAATGACACAAACATTAAAATACCAAAACTTACGACATTAATTTCTTACAAGATTCGCTTATTATGTTTTGCATTGTTGCAAGTTCTTAATTCTTAATGAAAAAATAAATCATGAAATCACCATTGCTATTTGTTGACTTCGAGAAGTGTCATCGATCTGGTTATTTAATATAGAGTCATGTTTAGTAAGCCCGTTTCTCAGGACAGTTCGGTAGTATAAAAAGTGTCTTCCTCACTGGGCACCCAAATAATTATACTTTGTACCAGGTTAGGCGAAGCTTAGTAAGTAACTATAGAGTCCTACAATGACGAGGAGCATTGGCTGTACAACCTGGGAACAAAAATGTTTGCCAGGAAGCTGAAATTCATAAAAAGCTCTGATAAAATGTGCAACTTGTAGGTAGAAATTAAACATGAGAGGTTTGTGCGAAGTCTTAGTTTGGTACAAGGCCACAAGTATGGGAGACCCAGTGAGGAGCAAACCCATTAAACAGTAGTAATTATTATTTAAACTATCTCGTTAACAACATTACCCCACTCTGAGGCACCCATTGACTTTCAAAAAATTAATGAGAGTGTATTCATTAATAATAATCTACAATTGGTTGAATATCTGAGAAACAGTCAATAGGAATGGAAATCACCGTAGCGGATATTGGCAGCACGGTCAAAGGAAGAACTGATAAAAGAAGTTCATCTTAGGGACTGAACCGGATGCAATGGGCGGAAGTGGAATAGTCAGCACTGAACAGAGATCATAATATGAATTGAAGATATTTAGAGAAAGAAATGAAAGGTGGATGCGTCCAGAAAGGCCAGACAATAACTACGATTGGTCGTGATCGGTGCCAATGTTTATGTATATAAGAATAGATAAGTTAGATACGACACTTTGAAGAGATATAATACAGAGAGCAACCCAGTATAGGACCATAGGTAATAAAAACTAGTTTCACCGAGCTTTATTTGTAAGTTCGATTCTCACTAGATGCTTGATATTCATAGCTTTGCAATTATCTTCGGGTAGAAAATACCTATAAGAAGAATTGCGAAATTAATATATCTGTAGCCATGTATACTGAGATTTACCTTGCAATACACACGCACAAATATATATGAGAAAAATTACACACACACACACACACACACACACACACACACATATATATATGAATACAAATATATTTATGGTAGAAAATTGTGCGATATCGGAGCGTTTATAGATACAGCGTGGAAATAGGAATCAACACTGCATGGTGACTGTCTGTTTTACAACTTTTGATATTCAGATTATATATTTTAACGGGTTGTATTTAGTAACACACGCATACATGCATACATATATATGTATCTATGACTGCTTGCTCGTAGCCTAGTAGACATTTTCTACGTTCGTTAGCTAATCCCTGTTGTAGATATTCGATTTGTGTTTTTTTATTTTTTACATTTACATAAGCGGTCCTGTAGGTTATACTGAAACTACGCTGACCGAACCTTAGTTACAGTTTTGGCGGGAGCGCCATCATCAGTTTGAACACGACCAGTTCATTCTGACTCTGGGAGCAAAATGTCTCTTAACAGAGAATAGCGGCTTGACTTTTGCTAATAAACTGCAAACATCAGTTAATAAAGAAAAGCTATTTTTCAGTGTAATAAGGATGTAAAATCAAGAGAAATGAAAGACGCATCAAAATGAGGATTCTTGTTTACATTTGATCTCTGGGACGCACAACAGAGACAACAAATGAAACGAAGAAAATTCTTTTCGATATCGTCAATGAAATGATACCAAAAATAGTATTATTCACAGAAAAAAAATCCACAGTGCATGGCCGGCAGGTACACGGTAATCTGGTCACATCTGGTCAGGAAATCAAAGGCGATTACTTCATTAAAATCCACCCCACACACACAATGAGAGAAAGAGAGAGAAAGAGTGAGAGAGAAAGTGCTGAAATTGTTATTATTAAGGGCTCGTTCCAAACATCTCTATTATAGTGTTTTCATTGATCGCTATTTCTTCGTACTACAAGTTTACTACAGGCTTGAAACAACTTTACTTGATTTCCAGACAATAAATCAATTTGTATTGAGTTTTAAAGTAAAATCAATATGATTTGTTATGTTCAAACACTCGTCTGACCTGATAGTAAGTTGGTCCTGTCAGCACGAGAAATAGAAAACAGTATCGATGTGAACAATGTAACATTTTTATTTGATTCTCTGACGTCGATGCACAATCGAGAGAAAATGCTCATCTCTCTCTCACTACATATACATATTACTTACGTGCCAAATGTAATCTAATATAATGCCATGCTTCGAGTGCAGTAACTTGACATGGTATTGATTCTGCAAGTTGTTAGAAGACCTTTGGAGTGATATTGTGCCATGCCGTATATTTAGCTGTCCCCTGCCCCTGATATTTGTGTTACAAGATTTTTCATGGACGTTTTCACGGAGTGATCTGTCTTGATCTGTGTAGTTCTTCAACAGCGGGCTTGGCCTTCATCGCGTCCGGGTTCGGATAAGAGTCGGCCTTATCACGCACTTCTTAGAGGGGTTAGTCGAAGAAAGTCACAGCAGGTGGAGCGATAAAAGGCCTGTGATGCTCTTAGTTGTCCGGGATCACACGCGCGTTACAATGGTGGTATAGGTGGGAATTCGTCTCACCCGGTCCGTGAACCACCGCCCATGATAGGGATCGAGGCCTGTAGCCATTCTTGCTAGAGGTTTCCAGTCTTCTACGGTTCAATTAGCCTTGTTACCGTCCAGGCGAGGTGCGAAGACCAGTGCCTTGATGTTAATAAAATCACCCATATCATATGGAATCTAAAGAATGCTGATCAAATGGATATGTGCGTTTGGTACCTAATTCATTGAATGTGGGTGTGATTTGAACCAATCTCTCTAATCACAATCTTTAATTACACTGTGCAAGCGTTAGGGGTTTGGTGGGCAGGCGCTAACGCCTTATATAAGGTATTTCCGGTCCACACGTCTCATCATTCTGACCAGATAACTGATTCTGTGAAGATGGTCTCAGATCAAGGATCTACAGGTGGCTTCCAAATCGCTTTGGATGGCTCTATTAAAAGTACAACAACCGGTCATGATACCCTCCACTACTTCCGCTAATAAACAGAGATGCACAAGGAATCAGCCTCTAGGGGACGTACTCAACTGATTATGGTCAGGTAAGTGACATGCAAATTTGTGATACTGAACGGGATACTTGTTGTAGCTCATCTTAATTCACCAATAATAAATCTATACATATGTATTCATCGAATGAGTTAAGATCAGAGCCGTGCCTAGTGTAACATCAAAATACTTTTTCTTTCTCTTGTGATCATCATTAAATGACAACCAATTTCTACAATTAGCAGTTTAATCAGTATCATCGCAAATTGCCGGCAATGTTGCGTTCCCTGTAATTTCAACTCTTCATTGTATTTCCAACTGATCCATTCTGGATTTTAGCGCTTTTTCAAATGTACCTCATCTTATGAGTAAATATTTTAGAATTCATGCTCCATATTTTTCGCAGAATGTTTCCAGATATTTGATCTTTGATTTCTATCGACTTGCAGAGAATTTTTTCCAAATTTTTCTTACCATGACACGTTCTTTATTCCTCCATTATTTGTTATTTTTTAAAAATTTCTTTTATCAGTTTCTAGCTCATTATTTTTGTCTTTGTTGTTATTATTGTCGTTGTTGTTGTTTGCAAGGCAAGTCGCTTGCCATGAAGCATTGGTTAGAAAATCTGTCTTGGTTCTAACAAACTGCTCCCTTAACATCACCTTGTACCAGAACAGGACACTTTGTGAGAGTCTACCGTAGAAGAATTCGGTATAAGCCATTCTTCCTGATCGTATGCGAGCGTAATGTGTTCGCTCCTCATTGTGTACCCTATTCTTACAGTACATGTGCGGGACTAAGTGAATATCTTTTTGCTTCAAGGCAGTTCCTATCGTATAAGAGGAAGTGACAGCGAAATGATCTCCGAATCATCCTTAGAGAAGAAACATCAAGATGCGAAATCCGTAAACTAATAAAAAAAAGTTCTTTTGACACAAATAATATCCATTTGTGCAGCATAATCTCATTTCTTGTCAATGCACTTAATTCAGTGGGACATATTAATCAAATTATGAGGCGAAAATTTCAGGTCAAAATTCACTTAATAACTATGTTTCAGATTATCCACCTTCATAATTTAGGGAGAGAGAGAGAGAGAGAGAGAGAGAGAGAGAGAGAGAGAGAGGGAAGGGAGATCGAATAAGAGACAGCGAGAGATTGAAGAAATTCTTCAATAGACATTTTTCACTTTTTGTTTAAAATTTGTTCAAAATCAGATGAATTAAAATTTAATTATGGTATTCACCAGCGTCACAGACGCTATATTTCAAAAATATGTCTCGTCAATTTACCCAGCTACTCTCTTTCTCTAACGTTAGATTTCAATTTTTTCTTTTTCTCTTTCATCTCTTTTTCTCCTTTCCTTCACTCTCTCGTACACACGCGCACAATAAATTTTTATTTATGCCTTTTTCTTTAACTATTATTTTTTAATAATATAATTTTTATTGATTATTGAATATCATTTCAATTAATTTCTGGAATGTTTTGGTGGGCAGTTTGTAGAACAAAAACTATTTATACATTATAACTTTCATCAAAATGCCTGAACATGGAAATATATAAACCAGCTTGAAATAGTTCATGTAAAACTCAAATATCACCCAGTTTGAGGAAAAAGTGTGCCATTTGACTGCATGATTATACCTGCCTTTATATTACAAAAATGATTTTAGTAAAGTTGAATCATTTATAAATAAAAAATGTTTTGACATAAATCCTATTCTCCTGACAATTTTTGTTAAGCATCGGAACCATTTCTTTACAAACAATAACTTATACATTTGAGATCAAATTGAAACTTTCAATAAATATATTGGCTATTTGAATGAAGAATTATTCTTGAAGGAAATTGCCAACTTGATACGAAGGTGGAATGAAATTACACTGGCTGGGAATTAATAATTGATTGAATAAATTATTTTTCGATGAATCTTTTTAATTTGTTTAAATAAATTGTTAGTTCTGCGTTGAATTACTTGATCCACGAACTTTGCAATGTAATTCTTGCTCAGTAGATAAAAATATTAAGCAAACAAACATGTTTTTTTTTTTACATAAAAAAAACAGTTCATTTTACGGCTTAAATCATCAACAACATAAAAAATGGTACAGAATCAGATAACTACTTGTTGTCTCTTGTAACTTGGGGCGCCTGCAACTGAACTATTACGTGTGGGTGTATAATGGTCACTTTTGCTCCGGGCGAGAAAACCAATATTTGATGAATTCCATTCGAGCGAGCAGTGACAAACAAGAGAATAGAAATATTTGTTCGGACAAATGCCAACAACATTGATAGTAAATAAAACGAAGATGCCAGTAAATCTCAACACTGTCAAACATAATTAAAATGCTGAGAAGGACAGAAGGAAAGCTTCTGTTTATATTGGATGTGAAAATCAATTGTCATAAAAGGGAACGCAATGAATGCATTTAGACTCTGTTTAATCTATGTAGATTGGTGTAAGTGTGCCGATTTCGCCATAAATCTCTCTCTTGCTATATATATATATATATATATATATATATATATATATATATATATATATATATATATATATATATATGTGTGTGTGTGTGTGTCTGTTCAGTGCAATTTAAAAAAAAAACAGACTACTTTGAGCTCCATTTGTAATAATTTATTTCACCAGAGAATTTTATTTTCTCTGGATCTTCAGACTTTACTTTCAAAAGGTTTCATTTCGCCTTTTGAAAGTGAAATCTGAAGATCCAGAGAAAAATAAAATTCTCTGGTGAAATAAATTATTACAAATGGAGCCTTAAAGTAGCCTGTTTTTTTTTAAATTAAATTATTCGCTCTGACTTAACATTGAGCTCTCAGGGATTTCATCCTCCTTGGGATTATCCATACGGATTACCAAGATTTTCGTTACTTAACTATATATATATATATATATATATATATATATATATATATATATATGTATGTATGTACGTATGTATCTGTGTGTGTGTGCCTGCGTGTAAAAGGTTTTTATCTAAGCAACCATAAATTAAATTTAGAGTATTTAGAAAAATAAAGAAGGTAAAAATAAACAGAAACACTGTAGGTGTAACATTATATGGTTTAATCTACCTTTTAATCGTAATGTTCAAACGAATAACGGAAGAGTTTTCCTGAATTTAATTCATAAATACTTTAATTGTTCACCAACACTAAAAAAAGATTCTTAATAAAAATAATGTTCATATCAACTATAGCTGTGTTAGTAACATCGATAAATCTATACCCCAACATAACAATATTATATTAAACAGATACATGTCTAATGTAGACAACAGAGTTATTTTTTTAAATAAATGCAACTGCCAGAAAAATATGATCTGTTCCTTAAACAGTCAATGTATGACTGATAATATTGTATACCGTGGTAGCATACATTCCGGTATTTTCGTTTCTATCATGATTGAATGATTTTAGGCAATATAAAATACAAGAACAACACTGCTCTCTCTAAATATTTCTGGCAAGTAAAGAATGATGCTAATACATATATTATCATATGGGATGTTATAGAAAATCTTACACTGGGAAAGGCAATAATTGTAATTTATGTCTTGTTGAAAAATTCATTATCTTAAAACACTTAAATAACCCTAGCTTATTAAACAAGAGAAATGAATGGCTACATGCAGGCATAAAATAAATATCTGCTTAAATACGTTGATCCAGATTAATTTTTAATGTCAATTATGATCTTTTAAAGAACAGATAATCTCAATTTATGCTTAATGTACAAAATAAAAAAATAATCCTAAATTGAAGCTTTAACAGAAAAGAAAAATAAACACACTTGAAAGCGATTTGTTGAAAATATTTGAATCACTTACTAATTAGACAAATTCTCAATGCAGTTTTAGAAAAGAAACCATTTTATCTTTATCTAATTCCAAGGTCGAGTGTTCCCCGATTTCAAAATTTCGTACTACATCTGATCTAACATATTTCATGAAATGAAGTGTTGTTCTATACATATTGCCATGCTTATAATAAATTTAGAAACGTCTGGTAGAAGATCAATGTCATAGAGCACTGAAAAGAAACAAACTTGCGAATTGTTTTGGGGCACAAGTTTGTTAAATCTTCTTAAGATGAGAGGTGACTTTATTTGCTAGGCTTATGTGAGTCTTTGACAAAACAACCACATCAGAACATTCAGTGTGAATCGAATTTTTTCAGCGAGTGAACTGATTAATGAAACAAACCATATCATTAACATAAGCGATTTTATTTAGCTATATGCACAAAGATCTGGATTTTGTATTGTAGTTTGGTTTGATCTACTGAGCGCAATACTTAACAAGAAAGTCTTGAAAGCTGTTTATAATAATTTCGTATTAAGCGCATCTCTCCAATGGTCATGTAGCAAAATTGATTTTATTAAGTTGAAAATAGTCTAACGCTGAGCCATGTGAGGTTATGAGAAAGTAAGATTGTGTTGCTCCATTTATTCAAAATAGGAAATATAAAACACTCAAGATTATGGAAGAGTGTTCAGACATTAGCAAGAAAAACGAAATTATTTCAGTCACCGAGTAGATCCACAAATCCCTTTGTAAGTACTTCGCCTACAGTTAGGAAAAATCAGTTATCGAAAACTTTTAAAAGTCAGAGAATTTAGGTTTTGTCGGATGGGGAGGGATTTTCTGTACATTTGGTTAAGATTTTGTTCTTTATAATTTGTAAGTAATGTTGCTCGGAAATCATCTTTTGTCTTGACGTTTTCGGGTCGACCAAGATATTTGTAAAAACGTTTTTGTCTATTTTTTCCCTCTCTTGAACTCTAGAATCGTGACGGTCTTAGACTCGACATTTTCTTTCTTGCTTTTATAATTTTTTACATTGACTCATAAAGGTTTTAAGAGATGCATTTATCTATCTATTGTTATTTGTGTATAAATCTGCAGAAGGAATATTTTTTTTTATAAATACAAATAACTTATTCATATTTTTTCAGAGATTTTGGACAATTTCTGAAAGTTTTCGCTAAACTTTGTTTTCTTGAAGTTTTTACGAATAATGATATCTATTTGAATAATTGAAAACATTCTTGGAATGACACAAATGCCATCAATGCAGAATCCAATTAATTATAAGTATATTTATTTATAAAGCAAAAAAAAAAACTTTATGATAAATATATGTAAAATCCAATAAGTAGATACCCGTGTATGTTTTTAAGATTGTCATTTAATATTAATGCTATCTCAGTTCGCTTCTGTCTGACTATCTATCTATCTATCTATCTATCTATCTATCTGAGGAAAGTCTATCCCAATCTAATGATGCACCTCAAAAATAAATACTGCCTACTTACAGAATAGTCAAATTGCGCGAAAGTATTCGGATTATTGTTATCTCTAAATTACTAAAAATGATTATGAAGAAAATTTTAAAAATGTAATAAAGTAATTTGCTATTTGATATTAAAGTAAATATCATTAAGCTACAATTTCTTACCAAAATCATGGGTCCCCGGTTATCGTTGGTATTGAGAGAATTGCTGACAATGTGCCAATTTCAACAACCCTTAGATTTTGTGGAATGGAAACACATCGACGTTATTTCGATTCAGTTCTCTTGTTTGACTTTTCTTTGTAATTGAAGTACGAGTTATTTATCTGTTTGCTTGTACAAAGCGAGAAAGGTCAAAGTAACACTAATAGACAGGCAATCAGTAATGATGTTTTCTTAGTCAGGCTTCCGTAAACTAAACCAGGCTATTGTCTTCTACATATCGCCGCGACTAATAAATGACCTGAATATTTGTTCAAGAAATCAAGCCATTTTTGATATCGAGCCTGAACATTGATCCTTTCTGTCTGTCGTGTTTGCAAGGGTGGGATCAAGATGATTGATTGTCTTATTCGTCGATCGATCGATATGGTACAAATGATAAATTCAGTCAGGCGATTCAAGCTAAATTGAGAATGGTACTATTCCTGGATTGACAGTGTCGGAAATATATTTGCGATAGAATTCGCTTACTATAGTTAAGCAACATTCTAACGGTTCAGTACTATGCAAATAACCATTTTGACATAATATTACGAATAAAGAAATAAAAAAATGTTCAAAATTATTATTTAATACCAACAAAAATATACCTGCCAATAATTTATTTTCCTTCTGTACCAGATCTTTCGAGTTACAACCTATTTCTGCAGACTGAGGCTGAACCTTTCCATAATACAAGCTTTCGACGCGGTGTGATACTTTTGGTGATGCGAATATTTTAAAAATATGCTACTGGCACATTTTTCAGGAAAACACTGAAAGATACAATATCGTTGCCCCTTTTTCTGCCTCTTTACCCACTTTTTTTAGACATTAAGAATCTGAGCCACATATTCTTTTGGCATTGCCTCCAAATTCAACTTCTTATCCTTATCAGACTCTTCTTTCTTCCTGGGCTGCGATTGGAAAACTCTTAACGATTCGCGCACCCCATTGTCAACCTAAAATTATTTTTTACTGACGAACCAAATAAATTTTCAGTTTTTTTGTGAATATTTGAAATGAAATATTCCCTCTTCTCTAAATACTTTTCTCATTTTTGATTTCTAACGCAACATTTTAATAACAATAATAATAATAATAATATATATATATATATATATATATAAAAGTTTAAGAGTTGAATCAGATCAGGAAACAGCAGTATTAAAAAGTGCTCAATACACGCGTGAAAAAATAAAATAAAAGTAAAAATATCGTGTAGAGCTTTTAACTTTAAAGATCATAAGATCAGTTGAATCCGCCATCTTGGTTTCCATCTTACGGTATCCGCTTTAATTTAAAAAAAATAACAAAAAAATAATGAACGCTATATTATTTTTTTAAAAATAAATAAACAAATGCACGATATAGGGTGTAATAGAAAGGGAGGAGGAGAGTGTGAAGAGAAGATGAAGAAGAAGCGGGGAGAGAAGAAAATCGAGGGTATTATAAAAGTATCAATGGGAGGTTAATTGAAAGGTACATTTTTATTCAGCCTCATATGTGCTTAAGAGGAATTTATTAATATGTATGCAAGAATTCAAGACTTCGGATATGTCGTTCAAAAGGTTCTTTGATAATGACATTTCCGGATCCAAAGAACCTTTTGAAATTTTTAATTTCCTAAAAAACATAGTTGATCAAATGCAAAATGTTTCTTTTCATTTTTGTATAGCTTTACGGACCTAATTTCATGAATTAAGTATAGATAATGATACAAATAATAATAATGATAATAATAAGAATTGGTATGAACGCCACCCAGACCCGGTTACGGATATAGGACCTGTAACCAAAATACACAAGGACAGAACAATCAAAGCTAATCGCCCTGGCACCGTTATTAGAGTCCGCAAACAAAATAATTGCCTCCTTATTGATATAGCAGTCCCTGCAGACTGCAATGTATTTTTGAAGATCAAAAAGCTATCAAAATACAAGGTCCTTGAAATCGAAAATTGTGGTACATGAGAACATCAAAAATCCCTATTGTTTGGAAAAGATTCCAACAGACTCATTGAAGGGATTCCTGGCAGTCCATGCCTTAAAGAAATACAAAAAAAACATGTTCTCACGAGTACAGCCCACACTTTACGAAGGGCTTTATCTATGTAAAACGTGTGTACTTTTTTTTTTTTTTTATTGCTCAGTGGAAAATGATGTCATTTCTGACCTTAGGTCTCTGGGCGGGACCTAGAAAGAAATGAGTACCCCTCAGAAATCAAAGGAAATAAAACAATAATAATAGGCAAGAGGAAACAAAAAACATCTGATATAAATGGGAGAATATAAAAGAAATGTCTTTTGAGGAAATACTGATAATTCCAAAAGTATGAAATAACCGTCAAGTGAAGGAAACCATCAGCATTGCTAACCAAGACCAATGAAACTGTCAGAAATTAATCATCTTATATACGCAATATCGGCAACGATCGCAGAAACAATAGGTAAAAAGTAATAACCCAAGGTAAAAGAAAAACGCTAGTCTGGAAAGAAAAAATAGAAACCGAAATAAATAAACTACGAGGCCGAATACCACTTTTCAGTGAAGTAGACAAGAAATCTAAAATGAAAGAGAGAAAAAGGAGACAACTGAAACGAACCCTTGACATAAAAAATAATACTGACGTACCAAAAATTAAAGAGAAGCTGAAGCAACAAATTCAAGCGAAGGTACAGAAAATAAGACGTTATGATAAAAGAAACAGATTCTTCTGGAAAAACAAAAATTTCAAAGAAGATGCCAAGAAAAATATATTGAGAACTTGAAAAATAAAATAGAGTAAATGACCGACGTAATATCCAGGAAGTCGAGGAGTTCTGACGTAAGATGTGGGAAAACTGCAAAATGCACAATGAAAGAGCTACATGTATCAAGTAACAACAGGAACAACACGCACATATAGAATGCCAAAAATGGTCGGATATCAATATTATTGAAACAACCGCTGCCATCTGCAAAACCAAAAAATGTAAAGCACCAGGAATAGACTGAATAGCCATTTTTTTGATAAAAAACTATTTAGCACTCACTAAGACCTCGCACGGGCTTACAATGATATAAACATAAACCCAGAAAAAATTCCCAAATGGCTCACGTGGGAAGTAACGTACCTACTCCCCAAAACAGAACAGAGCCAGAACCCGAAGAATTATAGGCCCATCACTTGCCTACCAACAATGTACAAGGTCCTCATTTCTATCATAACCGAGAGGACATACAACTTCCTTGAGGAAAACAATTTACTCCCAGCATAACAGAAGGGATGTAAAAGAGGAAGTTAATGTTGCAAGGACCAACTAATTATCAATAAAACAATATTAGAAGAAGTGAAAACAAAGAAAAGAAACTTGTTGACAGCATGGATCGACTATAGAAAGGCGTTCGAGAGTGTTCCACACTCATTGATAAAGAAGAGCCCCAAAATATACAGAGTATGCCCCACAACAGAAAGTATGAAATACTTGAAGACTACACTAAACCTAAACTATAAAACGGATTATTAACACCGAGACCAATCAATATCAAAAGCGGGATCTTCCAAGGAGATTCATTATCATCACTACTCCATTGCATTAGCGCCACTCAGCTACCTACTAAACAACAGCAGCCACAGATACAAGACACAGAATGGCAAACTAAATCACATTTTATATTGATGATCTTAAAACGTTTGTCTTGAATGACAACCAGCAGAAAAAAACCTACTCACCATTGTCACAACCTTCAACGAAGACATTAGGATGGAGTTCGGATCGACCAGTGTGCCAAATCCGCCTTCAAAGGCGGTAAACTAACGAAAATTACGGATTTAGACCTTGATATTATTGTGGGGACCTACCTACAAATGGACTCTTCCACACCTATATGATATGGCTACCAATTCTGAGTAAAGTGAGTCACCAAGTGAGGGTCACCGAGTAGTAGACACAGAGTGAGTGAGTGAATGAGTGAGTCAGGACACCAGTGAGAAAAAGTACTCTCCAGTCCACATTTACCTTTGTACTACGTTTCCGAGAATATACTATTTAACCTTATATCCAAGTCCGTGTTATCTTTCTATGGTTCTACACCATAACAGATATCAACAACAAGATTAAGGAACTAGACCAAGATGATACATACAAATACTTATTAAATGGAAGTTGAATGACATTAAAAGATTGGATGCCAGGACCAGAAAAATGCTTACCCAAATGAAGATGCACCGCCCGAAATCAGATCTTGATAGGCTTTATGTACCAAGACCTTTACAAGGCCGAGGCCTAATCCTACTTGAACTCTAAAAACTACAACAATCGGATTGGAAGCATACCTCACAAAAACGAATAGTAAAACACCAAATTCACTCCATCAATAAAGAAGCTGCAGTAATCAAGAAACAGATTAATAAACCTGAAATTCTACAAACTAAAAAACGAAGCGAATACCATCTATGCCAAACGAGTCAAGCAGAAAGCAAAAAAACTTGTCCAAATGAAATTAAAACAAAACTGGGAAGACAAGGTGTTGCATGGCAAATAAATAAAAAGAACGAAAGAAGCAGATGTGGACCAACAAAAAACACATCAGTGGCTGAGATGCACTGGGCTGAAAGCTGAGACAGAAGGCCTAATTATTGCAGCTCAGGAACAAAACCTCTGTCACATAATCAAGGATGGAACTAACCCAAAACGCAGGATCTCCGGAAAGTATGATGAAACTGTCGACCACATTATCTCAGGATGCCCGGAACTAGCAAAAAATGAATATACCCAGAGACACAACAATGTAGCGACATATGTGCACTGGAAGATATGCAAGAAGCACAGAATCGAAACCACTGAGAGATTGTATGAGCACCAACCAGACACAGTTATCCAAAATAACAATGTAACTATCCTCTGGGACCTGCCAATTCAAACTGACAGGGAAATAAAAACCAGCAGACCTGATATTATCATAAAAGATAAGAAAGTCAGGAAATGTATGCTTATTGACATTGTACTACCATCTGACAGAAACATCTCTATGAAAATTATCGAGAAATTGTCCAGATACACGGAGCTGGAAATCGAGATTAACAGGTTGTCGGGAACAAAGACTGAGACCGCACCAATAGTAATCGGAGCACTGGGTTTCGTGAGAAAAGAAAAGGACAATTTTACTAACAGTGTCCCAGGTAACATCAACATAGAAGTTCCCCAGAAAATCGCCCTAGGAACATCCCAAGAAAAGTGCCATCAATTAAATGACAATTCTCCTATAGGGCCTAAGGACCATAGTTTGGATTCAGCTCTACAGGATACAAAGCAGGAAACATAACACACAAACAATAATAATAATAATAATAAGACGCGGTTGGAACTACAGCAACAATGATGTGTCTTTTGAAGTTACTGAAATTTTGTTATTTTTACTACTATTTTAACGTAAATAATAATAAAGCCGCCAACCGCCCATACATTATTATTATAGACTACAAACAAAAAAAGTGCCTTCTTATTGATATGACAGTCCCTTCACGCTGCAATATATCTTTGAAGATATTCAAACAGCTGTCAAAATACAAGGACCTTGAAATAGAAATCTCAAAAATGTGGCACATGGGAATATCAACAATCCCTGTTGTAGGTGGAGCCCCAAGATTGGTTAGTTAAACTCTACAATGCAAGACTCAAATTAATTCTGGATAAGGAAGACTCACATATAATTCTTAACGAAACAATATATGCATCAGCAACTGCAGCAACTAAAAAATTAAACATCAAAGTAAAAATACAGTCTCACAGACATGAAGATCCACCTTGGAAAAGAAAAGTAGAGAAAGAAATTGAAGTGAATTATCAGTACTCGATGAACTGACAAGAGGAACAAATGTAAAGACTAGGAAAAAGCGGAAGGGTCAAAAGAAAAACAAAATTAGGAATTAAAATGAAAATGAATAGAAATTAAAGAAGAAAGTACAGTAAACAATACAACTAAAGACTCAAAGAATCAGACTCTATGAAAAAAGATCAAAGTTCTACAGACAGAACAAGATCTTTCATACCAATGCAAAGAAATTTTACAGAAAAATAGACAAACAAAAATTGAAGTGACGCCTACTCCAGCAATGGAAGTACTTATACAGTTCTGGGAAATATTATGCAAGAAGGAGAACGAATGAAAAATAAACACGAACCATCATGGGCGGAAATCACAGAAGAGGATGTTGAATGGGCACTAAAAAAGCACACAACGGGACATCTCCATGAATAGATAAAATTCCTAACTTTGGGCTCTATTATTTAAATACAGCACACAAAAACAACCAAAGAACTTCAAGAAATGGTCGACGCTCCTACTAAAAGTCCGACATGAGTAACTAAAGTAATTACCTTCCTTCTGTCCAAGAATGGTGACACAAATGTCCTAAAAAACTACAGATCAATTACATGTCTTGCCACTACTTACAAACTGTTGATATCTATTCTGACAAAACAGACATTCCTTCTTAGAAAAAAATGACATACTACCACTTGAACAAAAAGGGCGCAAACGTGGCTCTTATGGATATAAAGACCAAGATCTTAAAATCTTTAAATATATACAACGTATCATCACGTCGTCACCAATTTCATCAAATATGTCGATATGGAAAAACAATACTTCATCTCAATCTTCCTTGTTTTGTCTTCCATCTGACTTCAAAGGTCAACCCTAGGAAGTCGGAGCAGCGATACACTTCCTCTAAAATAATAGTCTGCTAAACTATTATTTAACAAATGCCTCTACATGCCTTAAGTCTTCCCGCAGATTTAGTAGGTAGTGTGACCATAACAGAAATCGAAAAACAATGATGATGATGATAATAATAATAATAATAATAATAATGTATGATAGTAATATTAGGAAAATTAATGACAAAGTGGAAAAAATTTCCCATGTGACGTATTTCGTCCTTTAGGACTTCATCGGATTATAGTTATATTTATGTTAACGCAATTACACATGCGCATGAAGGTGGGAAGACGCTTAAATTTTAAACTTTTAAATTTTCTTGGCCGATCTTCTATTATCGCAGTGTAGGATTCTTATTAAGAAAAGTGATAGAAAATAGTATGAAACTGGATAGCTAGACTATATACCTAAACACATTAGAAAAAACAATAATTTTAAAAGTTTATAATTTCGGCATCCCCTCTCCTTCATGTGCATGTGTAATAACATAAACATTAATCATTACTTTATCCTGATAAAGACCAAAAGGACGAAACGCGTTACACGAAAGAGTTTTTCCACTCATCATTATCTTGTCATTAATTTCTTAACATTGTTCTGGCATATAAAAATATATGTATCATTTTCTTTCATGATATTAATATATAACAAAACACGATGAATTATTGTCAAAAATTGTTTTAATTGATAATAAGAATCGAATTCATTAGCATGCACTCATCAGAAAGTTAAATAAAAACCGATAATTATGTTAAATGTGAGTTTTATTTGTTTTTTCTTAATTTTTGTTCATGACTACGAAATGCCTTTATATTGATTTCAGTTGTCTTTACAACACACGCATGTGCGTTCGTACTTTCTTGTTTGTATCTACGAGGGTCGGTAAAGAAATAACACCTGTTCTATAATTATACCAGACTTAATAGTAGAATAACACAAAACATAATAAATGACCTCCAAAATCTCAGAATGCCAAATCTAATCTCTTTTCTTCTCAGTCGTTACATCCCACCTTTGAATAAGAGCATGTATACCCGCCTCGTCTTATCTTCTTAGTCATGTGCATATTATTGTCTCTTTTCACCTCACCATTATTGATGAACCCCTGATTTCTCTGTGCCTTCACTGCGTCAAGCAGGTGAAATTCTGAGGGTGTCAGACCAGGATTGTAAGGCGGA
The DNA here is from genome assembly GCA_903632075.3 of Acanthosepion pharaonis. Taxonomy (NCBI): domain Eukaryota; kingdom Metazoa; phylum Mollusca; class Cephalopoda; order Sepiida; family Sepiidae; genus Acanthosepion; species Acanthosepion pharaonis. The sequence continues at coordinate 1,453,170 of CAHIKZ030000339.1, read as the reverse complement.
TAAATGAAGCTTGTCTACTCATACGCTGTGATTACTGATGAATTCTTTCAAATCCATGTTGCAAAGAAATAAATCAAATGTGAACTGGATCAAAGGAGACATAATCTGAGGTTGGCAATATAATTTATGATGACATCTTTATTTGTAAAATGTATTTATTTAGAAGAAATAATGGCGCTTTGTATATGAAGTGAGAGGGATCAAATCAATTACCTAAATCGGGCATACTACCACCTCCTTGAGTAGATGTCTCATGTGTCATTTATCAGATCAAAGAGTTTTAGCAAATAATTTATCTAACCACAGTTTACAAGAACCCTTAAGAAGAATTCTGGTCGAAAACACTAAAATTCTAGTCACATTACCGTAAATTTCTCGCTATAAGAGAGGCCCTGTATATTAAAGTTCTCACTCCTCCTATCAATCTCACGTTATTTAACAGAATGGAGTGTTAAAAGTTAAAAGAAATTTGAAAGACCTTCACTCGAATTCCAGCTGCGCTCAATTTACGAAGGCTCAGAATAAACGCTCTGTTCAGGACGGTAGACGAAAATAATAATACGGTATAAAAACGGAGCGTCTACTTAAATAAGGGCATCAACTAAAATAACGTTTAACGTGATAAAAAACTGTCTTTGTTATAAATAAACAATTTATTACTTTAGAAATTGTTTTGTTTACGTTCGGATATGAAATTGAGCAAAAAGTAAATTTTTCCGAGTCTGGAACGAGAATGATATTTGCATATAAGGTCCTATTCCGGCATGCTTAATCGGCGACGCTCTTTGTGCCAAATCGGTCTAAAGCACGTCGAATCTAGCAAAGAGGACGCAAGTTCGAACCCGCGTTTCATTTAGCAGGAGAAACATTCGTTATATCCGTTGTATGATTTTTCAGACACTTCCCAACGGTTCCGCACGAATTCATCTTTCTGACAAATCGATCATAGTTCGTGGCCAAGTGGTTAGAACGTTGGATCTCAAACCATGAGACACCCGGGTTCAAATCATACAATATATGTATAAACCATTCTATGAAGAAAAAAATATCCACATATTTGCTTACAAACCATTCTATACATATTCTTTATATAGAGTGTGAAGAATAAACTGTCGCCATTTTATATTTTTGATTTCGTGCATGCTTGTTTGTTTCTGATTTTGACGACTGCACCGTAGAGTAGGGTCTGTTGAGCACCGTCTGTAAAAAAGTGAGCACCAGAAATTTGGAATCAGCATGATGTACTTCTTGGCATTCACGCTGGAAGTTCCACTGCGAACATTTCAGAGTGTTTGGGTGTCAATCTGAGGACAAAGAAGAGGATTCGGAAAGAATTAGATGAGTCTAAAGGTGATTACCAAGGTGTTTGGAGTGATCACTGGTGATGGCGATATTATGCCTCCGTTCATCTTCCCACAGGGTCTCAGACTCAACATGGAGGCCTACATTAAATGAGGAAGTAGTGCTGTCTCGGGTAAAGAGGGTGGCTGCTGAGAGAGTCTAATCTGGAATATGATTCTACAACATGCCACACAGTCATGACTACCAGACAATTTCTGCAATCACATCATACCTTGCATCTGGCTACTCAAGTGCAACACCCTTGATTTTTATGTGTGGCGTGCATTTGAGCGATAGAGCAATAAAACTCCTTGTAACACAAAGGATAAAATGAAGGCAAGGATTATAGCAGTACTCACCAACTTAAACAATGAAACCATCCAGAAGAGTAGCAAGAGATTCTGAAGTTATTGAAGCCAATGGTGATTTTATTGAATAAATTTACTCTTTAGAATTTCAGGATATTTTTGTGTAATTTTGGTAAATATATCTGTTATATATCTGTTAAAATTAGATGTCAGTATTATTTTAACTTTTTGCGTAATTTAGACGACAATTTATCCATCACACCTATACACACACACACGCAGACACATATATATGTATATGTAGATACATAGATAGATAATATTAGTGGTCAATATATATATATATATATATATATATATGCATAAATTTCCAAGAAGATAGAATCCAGGTAGAACTCAATGTCCAGGACAGAGTCAGAATATAATATAAAAGGCTCAAACACTAATATTCCATGGTTATAATTTATTACATTGGAATCGTAATTACGATTCCAATGTAATAAACAATGGAATATTAGTGTTTGAGCCTTTATATTATATATATATATATATATATATATATATATATATATATATATATATATATATATATATCCTACTACCCAATACCCATGTTTGAATAGAGGATATTATCTTTTTCACTGTGAATTAGATCTACAGGTTAGCGCATAAGACAAGCTTATATTATTACTAGAATTTAATCAGGATTTTTAATTTCCGGTTTAAACACTTCGAATGAAAGACTTCAAAAAAAAAAAAAAAAAAAAATGAAAATCAGAGTTCAATGCTTGTTTTATAAAAGTCTTAAGGAAATAATGGTGTACTTAAAATAAACAGTAACCATTTAAAATATTCTCCCATTCTGCCTCTTTGTTGCTGCTGTTCAAGCTTCCCGTACTTACTTTTGAAAACGCTCTGAGTTATCAGAAGAAAAATGATGGACAAGCATCGGCGAAAGGAAGACCGGAAGTTCGTGCCCAATATGCCGGCTTGTTTTGCCGCCTTTTCATCTGATTTCCCATGAGGCTACGGCGGCGATTCTCCTTTCATCTTGGCCGACATATTTGTTATTTGATTGATTGATTCATTGATTTGAGTCGATTCACTGAGTGGTCAGCCAGTCAGACGGTGGAGTTTACACAGCTCAAGTTGGAAAGCGAAATCTGTTCGTTTTCAATGGTGAGTAGACTTTGCTTGCTTCCATCTTGCAATGGAACACATTCAGATATGGAAAGGGCGGCGCATGTCAATATGCGCTGTGCGTTTTCTTTCTCTTGATTATGATAGGTATACCTGTAGCTCACTTTGCCCGAGGAGGTATTCGTCGATTTATGCATGTAAGCAGGTGTTCGTACTGAAGAAAATGTCCGAGTGTAATCATTTATATAATGAACAGGCTGGCAATATTATTTATGCTAGACTGACTTCTTAAGAGAAAGGCCCTTTATAAAGTAGAGGCACATAAAAAATGTATTTTATTCTTAAGAACGGATTGTCAATATGTATATTTAGTGGGATGTTTCTTACCAAAAATTTTACAAAATGCAGGAACAGGCTGGCCACAGTCTGGTGCTCATTATGAAAAACATATACTGACTTGAAACCAGGCAAATACTCATGAAACACTCTCACATACACGCACGTAGGCACATACACGCACGCACGCACTCTCTCTCTCTCTCTCTCTCTCTCTCTCACACACACACACACACACACACATATATATATTTATTCAAATATATATTGTTAAATATAAAAGACAATGAATGTCTATTATGTTTGATCATGAGCCGTTCTTAACTTCGTATGGTTGCATTAATTTCGGGAGAAAATAAAGACAAATTTGTCCAACATTTGGATATTTTTTATTATGCTGTTCCTCGATCTAAAGCGTCTGGCTCACATGAGCCATCTTCAGAGTGGTTATATGGACATTTAAACAAAGATATCCATTATCAAAGATGTTATTCTGTTATGTTGACATAGAAGATTGCTATGCGACGATAATGGTCGCTGAATAGCAAACGGAGGTCGTAAATTCATGATGCAGGTTTATGACGTTGTGCCTTGCAAGAGAAAGAAATATTAACAACAGAACTATATATCTAGATGCAATGTAATGTGTAGTTTGAAATGCAATTTCTTTCAGTGTAGGTTGCTTTGTTTTAATGTAGATGGCCTCCAATATATTTATATATGAAATTTAGTTCAAGAAGGCGTAAAATTAATCGCTGTCGTGAAGGTTAGTATCAATGATGCATAATCAGTCAGAAGGCAGAAAAGATTCTCTTAAAAAAGAGAAGTTTTGTTTTGGAGGCTTTAAAATAGCCTAGAAAACAACAAATTTTAGTTCATTTTTTAAATCAGCTGCCAGTTTGACCTCCTCGTACATATCAGATTTACTATTAAGACAGAAGTAAATAGTTGTCATCAGCATAGCTACAGAGTTGAGAGCTGCTGACATCAGGAAGGTCATTTAAGATAATTAAAAACAACACGTAGATCCATAGATAAAGCCGTAGGGAACACCTGCATTAATGCAAAATGATCTAGAAGAGTGGCTATTCTAGATAACATTAATTTTGTGATTTGATAAGAAAGACTGAATCAGTTCAAAAATTTGTCTAGAAATACAAAAACTTTTCAACTTGTGAAGAAGATCAGTATGCCTTTGAGATATCCAAAGCAACATCCCAAATGTCACCATTCTTAACTAAAGTTTGATAGACTCTTTCAACAATAATTTTTAATGCATTAGGAATTGAACTAGAGAAGCAAAAGCCATACTGATTATTTGAAAGATGCTTAACCAAGTCAGAGTTGATTAGAGCCTCTAGTATTTTGCCAAAAAGAGATAGAAGGCTAATAGGCCAACAGCTAGAAAGGTCAGAGTGTTCTCCTGAATTCATAGAGACTGGAACTACAGAAAAGGATCTCCAACATGCAGGAACGCATTTATTGTAGTGCTTATAGAGTACAGGGGAGAACATTTATTGTAGAGCTTAGAGAGAACAGGAGCCAGTTCAAAAGCACATTTCTTGTGGATGTAGCAGCGATACTTTCAAGTACACATGTTTTGTGAGAATCCAGTTTGAAAATGATAGCAGAAACCATATGCAGAATTATATGCATATCACTCAATAGAGACTCAGTTCTAAGTGCAAAGGCAGGCAAATATACTCCAGATGAGTCAAAAGTAGAATTTGAAGAGAATTTACGAGTCAGACATTCTTCTTTATCAGCAAAAGATGTTAACACATGCAGCATGTTTGTCAGGAGCTGGACTACTGGATTGACGTGTGTCGCGTCAAAGGTGGTGCATATATTGAAAATTTGTGAAGCTTTGTGAAATCGGTTATAAAATCTACATTCTTTTGAATATCTTTTTCGAATTTTGATAAATAAATATTTTATTGTTCAATATAAAGCTCATTTAATTTAATTTCTCTGGGACATGTAGTTACTCAGATATTGATAGTAACTCAGATAATGATATCAATAGTTTTGGGGAACCCTGTATATTAAACATACGAAAATACAAACAAATATATTAAACATACGAAAAAAACTCACACTGTGCAGATATACTTCAACGTCAGATTTTGGGAAGTGGGCCGGGACGAGAAGTTTCCTCTAATATCCTTTATATAAAAACATGTACACATATGTATTCAAAGTCATATATAACATATGCACACACGTATATATTGGATGTTGATTTTCAAGAAAGCAGACCTTCGATTGGAAGATTGGTGCAACTCAATCTTTGTTCTGTCAGTGTCAGACCAAACTAAGTTTATCTATCTATCTATCTATGTTCGTGTAACGTGCCTGTAGGTAGGTTAATGTTGTTATATGCATCGATATATTTTGGTGTTGTGTATGATAAATTCATATTTATTCATTTGACTCCATCACTGCCTCCACGTACATCATCACCAACACCCACTTCATACCACGTTAATTCCCCACCAACACCACCCGAGGGTATCTCAGCCTTATCATACACTTCCAGGCATGTCAGTACCCCACCCTCGACCATGGCAAGGTCATTTTACAAACTACAAAGAGACACATCGGTGATGAAGCTCACCAAAAGAAGGAAGAACAGATTTTCGATCTTAAGGGAAACATAATGAAACTATTTTCTTTTTCTTTTTATTTGCTGAATTTCGGACAACAGAAAAAAAACACACCATCGAAACGGTCTTTTGAGTTGCTGCTTTTGTCAGTTGGCAACCCTATAACACTTTCTACTACCCTACCCCAGGCTCCAAACCATCGCTAAGCCAAGTTCTGTCATTTCAATGTAAACATTACTGCATATGAAAGACTGGTGGATTAATTTATCGCTTGAGGCTGTCTGTCAGTCGGTATAGGCACTCCTTTCAACTTCATCAGGGCGAAATGAGACCCTTAAGGAAGCTGGCGTTTTCTCGGTTTTCATTACTACTAAATCTGTTAGAAATACAATCGGCTAAACAACGATCGATTTGCCAAACAAATTCTACCTATATCTCAAAAATCGATCTAGGTACAGATAAACATCTTTCATAATTCCATCTATCTCTTTCTCACTCTCTCTCTGTCTTTTCCTCTCTCTCAAACACACACTATCTGTTTCTGTCTCTCTATGTCACTTTGTCTCTGTCTCCTCCACCCTGTTTCAATCTATCTATCTATCTATCTATCTATCTATCTATCTATCTATCTATCTCCCGACTTGAGATCAGTCAGGAAGGTGACTTTTTGATGTTACCCGTCTGAGATGGCGACCTCAGTGCGTGGGAACTTTGGAAAGTGTTTAAAAAGCATACACCGGATTACCCAAACCTTGTGAATGAATTTGTGTGGACACGACCGTTCTGAAGGCTCCGGTGTTTGTGCTAGCGTCGAGGGTTTAGTGGCGTTGTTCAAACTGTTAATCCTGCCAGAGTAAGCGCACAGTATAAAGCACAGGTGGGTTTTGAATAAATACAAATATGCCTAAGTAGCTGTCCTAGCAGACGGTGGTCTCGGAAAACGAGTAGCTTTCAATCAATCACACACACACACACACACATATATATATATATATATATCAGTGGACATTGAAGTCAACACCCAGAGGCGACAGTCTGTTTCATGGCTTGACGATTGCGTATAAGCATGAAGCAGGCATCGCTGCTCAATGTTGACTTCACTTTTATATTTACATACATTCTATCTTTGATATTGAGCATTTAAGCCTTTTAAAACTACTGATATATATATATATATATATATATATATATATATATATATATATATATATTGTCATCCACAGACAGGCTGTTTCGCTGTATCACAGCTCATCAGTGTGGCTAGACGTCCGGTTGCCTGAAGCTAGTTTCTAAACCCGACTGAATTGGCGCCAGTCGGGGATTCTACCACTAAGCCGTTTGCACAAGGCAGGGATAAATGTGAATTTAAGCGTATTTATTTTTAGATAAACACACAGTGACTGAGAGAACTCGATTCGATTTACCGAAGAGTCTTGCATTATTAGCCGTAGTAGTCACTGTTTACAAACCTACACCTCCTCCACAGCGAGCTCAACCGAAATAAATTTTTCAGGAGCATATATACATATATATATATATATATGATCGAAATAAAAGTATAAAATTTAATATTACAAGACATGTTAAAACAATATTAAATAATAAAAAAAAAAAAAAAAATCTCAACAACAAGGGGGAGAAGCAACCGGTTTCGCTCCCGCTCGTCTGGCTTCCACGGGAGATTCAAAAATTAAAACAGAGAAATGTACAATAAGAATAGGTGGAAAAAAATTACACACACACACACACACACACATATATATATATATATATATATATATATGTATTGTATATATATGCAAGAAGGAACTAGAGGCAGATGACAGCGAGTCCCAGCAAACACTCACGTTGTTTGCACAAAGAAGGCTTGCGGGACCCGATGTAAAGTGCCTCCAGAACCTTCAGATGAAATACAGAGTGTGATCGGGCCAACACGGTGAACCAGTCAACACTAAATTTGGCGGCACAATCTCTGCTATTTAAAAGATGTTCGCATATGGCGGAACTGTAGGTGTTCGGGACGAGTCCACTCGAAGGCAAGGTGTGGTTTCTAATTTTAGTAGGAACGTGTTGCTTTATTCTAGTGTCTAAGCGCTGAGTCGTTCTCCCTATGTAGTTGGCTCCGCAACTACAAACGTATTTGTAAACAATTGAATTAATATGGTGGGGAGGGAGAACGTCTTTACACGCAGATCGAAACATAGGCCGAGTTTGAAAAATAATCCGAACTTCAGCCGAGAAAAAGCAGCAGCGAACCTTTGATGAAATTTGTTTGGCCATTTTTTCACACTTTGTACCAATCTAAGGTAAACAGGGCATTTTTTGACCGTGTAGAGATCGGCACTTCTGAACTCTTCAACTTTACTCCGGATAACTGAATTAACAGTATCAAGAGGATAACCCAAATTACATAGGGTATCCTTAATAAAGTTAATTTCGTCGTTCAGGAAAGGCTCAGAGCAAATCTTTAATGCTCTGTGGAGGAGGGTTTTGAAAATGTTGATCTTGCGCTTAGTGGGACAAAAAGAGTCCCAACGCGTGTATAACCCTGCAAAAGTAGGTTTTCTATAAACGGAAGTAAGAAAACCTGTTAACGTGCGATGTACTAATACATCCAAAAAAGCCAATTGATGATTAGACTCTTTTCGATAGTGAACCTTAGTGCCGGATGGATACCATTTAAAAAACGAAAGAAACTGGTCAGCCTCAACTTCACCGTTAAATAAACAAAAGGTGTCGTCAACATACCGATAATACAGTTGAGGACAAAGTGGATTCTTTCGTATCTTTTCTTCCTGGAAGCCAACAAATATGTTAGCAAGTGCCGGACCCAAAGGCGAGCCCATAACGACTCCGTCGATCTGTCGGTACATAGTATTGTTGAAACTGAATTCAACGGAGGACGTTGCAAATCTCATCAATTCCCGAAAAATTGACTCAGGAAAACTAGGTGGAGTTAATGAACTGCGATAGAGATAGTCGCAACAAATATCGATGGTTTTGGTGATGAAATGTTCATTCCAAATGTTCGTCCACTGAAAGAAGTGAAAGCGATGGAAATTTACAATTTGAAAGTGTTTTGTTTTATCAATACAAAATTAAAATGTAGAAAATGAGTCGATGAACTTCGTAATCTTTCAGATAAGTTGTATCAGTTCTTTTTTTTTAATTAGACATTATTTCTTATTGCATATGATTAGTCCGGTAGAGTTAAATTTTACTGTTTAAAAAGTCGGGTTGTTTTCTCAAACACGTGCACATTCTAAATATACCGTTTATAGTAATAACAAATAATGTTGGATTAAAAAAATGCATTAATTGCTTAAAGATATATAACTAACTAGCAGTAGAGCCCGGCGTTGCCCGGGGATGTAACAGTAAGAGATAGATCAAGTGTCTACCATCATAAAGACTGAAAAATAAAATTGACAAAGATTATTGTTTAAGGTTGACGGACACGCATGTCTTAATTAGTTTTTTTTGTTTTGTTTTGTTTTTTGTTTTTTTACGAATTGGTCAAACCCAAACTCAAACAAAAACATTGTTTTCAATCGTTATGAGTCTACCGATTGAATGGAATTTTTCAATTTTATTATAAACAATTGTCTTGTAAATGGAATTTTTGAAGCATTCTGAATGTAAAAATAAAGAGAAAATTGTGCAAGACAATAAGAAACACTACCTGCTAAGTGAAGTTTTGTTGAAATCGGTTGAAAAATGTAGGAAATCCGATCCCCTGTATAAACGAACACACACACACACACACACACACACACACACACACACACACACACACACACACACACAACCTGGGTTTTATAATAAGTATAACTCTTTATGAGTTGTCCCCCTTTCATTCTGGCGACAGTGATGTTAATCGCGTTTTCAAATTGATTTCGTGCAAAAACAACTGTGTTTTTCCAATTTTTGGCGCTTTCAGAACCATCGCAAGGTAATTTTACGTAGTCCTGTGAAGTTTTGTTGAAATCGGTTGAAAAATGTAGGAAATCCGATCCAATATATAAAAGAACAGACACACACACACACACAACCTGAGTTTTATAATAAGTATGATAAGTTTCTGTCATTTGTCTCATGGATGAGTCAAAATTAAGAAATATTTCTGTCTTTTGTACCAAAAGAAAATTGATGACTTATACTTACCATATCGCGTTCTGAAACTGGGCCCATAGATCTAATCAAAATGTCAGCTTTAATTACAAGGGGGCCATCTGTAAAAAGAAATAAACTGAATTAAGATCCAAAAAATAAATAAGGCATTTTATACTAAAAGTTACCTTTCATGGCGTATGACGATCAATCCTATCTATCTATCTATCTATCTATCTATCTATGTTTTCATATTCTCTATTCTCGTCTGTTCATATCTTTAATCATATTTACTTACCAATATAAGTTTAATTATATACATTACCCCCCACCCACACACAAACATATATATGTAAATATAAAAGTGAACATTCATATCAACACATATATAGGCCTGATGATTGCGTATGAAACAGTTTGTCACCTCCGAGTGTTGACTTCAATGTTCACTTTTATATTGACATACGCACTATCTCTGATATTGAGCACTTTATCCCATAAATATAGCATACCTTAAAACTTTATATATGTAGCATACCTTAAAATATATATATATATATATATATATATATATATATATATATATATATATATATATATATATATATATATATATATATATATATATATATATATATATATATATATACGCAAAAGGAAGATGTCTGTGTGTGTATATATATATATATTGTGTATCTTAATTATATCCATCTTATGGATAGATAGATAGATAAGAACAGACTAAGAAAATGAAAGAGATTGAGGGGCTTTAAGAGATAAATGATGAACAGATTGAGATAAACAGACTAACGTAAGTTACTGAGGCATATATCTTCAAGTATTGTTTTTGAACGACATCGAGAACTGATTCGAGTTACGACATGCAAGTCATTAATCTCCTAGGTATCTTGCATTTAAACACAAACGTCAAGTCATTCGTCGTCCGGTAAGTCCTGCACTATCCACCTGTATGTTATACATCATTTACCCTCCTTCTAAAAACAATGATTGCCATATAACTGATCTGACTCTAGAAAGAAAATCAATAAATTAAAGTTATAAATGTTCATGGGTAAAAATGCTGAAGAGATTGAATAATGAAAAGGAAGCGTTTTCATTAAACCATAACGACTTGGTCAAGTGGTGCTTTTCCGCTGTCAATTAGAGAATCATTTACTTGTCCAAAATAACCACAATTCTTCGGTGCGTTGCCAACCACATTAGCCGACCTCATCATGTAAACATAGCAAGAAAAGTCGGACCAAGCAAGCACAGTAATTATAATATTCCCTTCATTTTCATTCGCCATCTGTTCAACCCGAGGCGAATTTCGGAGACAATTTTTTCTTTTTCAATCAGCTAACATTTAACGCCATTTTCCTGTCTGTGTTTATTTCAGTGGAAATTTACGAGGTCTTATTGGGCTTTAATTAGAGAAAATTTTTATTGGAGCAGATCGCAAATTTTCTCATGTGTAATAACAACGTGAAAATAGAATTCTTATTTGTATTGCATCGATACCTACATTCTGACACAGAATATTTTTATATCAGTGTAGATTTGTGTACAGTTTTCCTATTGTAAAAGAATGAGGTTTCCCATCATTAACGACTACCCAGGCAATGTAGAATCGTAATTATATATTTGTCTTTGGCAAACAATATATATATATATATATATATATATATATATATATATATATAGACAGCAATTTTTCATTAATTCATGTTTCATTAAATAATATAGACAAGTTTTGTCTATTTATTTTAAGTAAGTTCCTTTCATATTGTCTGATAAGCTTAATAACATTATCGTTGAAAGGCGAAAGGAAAACACCATATTGATAAATGTTTAAATCCATTCTAAGCTTTCGGCTTACACAAGCCATTATCAAAGATCACAATTTCAATAAATCAAACAACTGACAAAACAACAATGATAGTACGCCCTTGCAGCATGAAAATTTCAAGTAACAACAAATTCGTATATACGAGGCGCGGAATGCTGCCTGCCCGCGTACTCAATCCCGGAAAATACTTTTTGTTAACACAACTATACTTAAACATGAAAACATTAAACAAAAATTAAAAATTCTTGAAGCTTTATACATAAAACAGTTGAAACCTAACCTGAACAAAATAAACTATGAAATCTCCATAAATATCCTTAAATGTCTATAATTTATAACAGAAGCTATTGGTTTATACGAACTGCTTCCCATACTTAATACTTCTCGTTTTTCGCTCTCGCGTGGTCATGTGTGACTTCACGAGCTGCGACGCAATTTCCGCTTTCGCGTCTCGTATATACGAATTTGTCGTTACTTGAAATTTTCATGCAGCAAGGGCGGACTATCATTGTTGTTCGTTCGTTGTTGTTTGATTTCTTGAAATTGTCATCTTTGATAATGGCTTGTGTAAGCCGAAAGCTTAGATTGGATTTAAACATGTATCAATATGGTGTTTTCCTTTCGTCTTTCAACGATAATGTGATTAAGCTTATCAGACAATATGAAAGGAACTTACTTAAAATAGACAAAACTTGTCTATATTATTTAATGAATCATGCATTAATATATATATATATATATATATATATATATATATATATATATATATATATCTTCTTAAAATATATCTTAAAATGTACAGGGACTGTTAATAATTCATATGTTTACTATCTGAAAGTTAATTAAACCTAATAAAATACATCGCAATAAATTATCAACAAAAATATCTTGTTACTGTGAAATAATTTGCTTCAAGTCATAAATGCATGTCAAAAATATCTTTTTTCCTGAACTATATAAGACATGAAATAAAATCTCATTTATACATGATGATTTTCTCTTTCTTATCTTTATTTGAACGTATTTTAAAAAAATAATTTTCACGCAAAACCAAAATCTGCTATTAACAAAGTATTTATAAATGTTGTGAAACACTATAAATACATACATGACAGCTGTTAACTTGTTAGATGATCATTAACATTATTGACAATTTAAATCTATGATTATGGTTTTGAATTCTAAGTTTTCCTTCTTCTAGACTGTTTGCCAACCCCAGTTAGAGAGTCAAATCTGTCCTATTATTTAACCCATTGCTGGGAGTAGAAAAATGGATTCCTACTTTTCCCAAGTAAATGTAATGACACGACTGGAATTCGAACTCGGTTCTTCAACTTCTCATTTCGAATGAATATCCATTGCTTCACCCGCACACATACATACATGCTTTCTTTCTTTTTACAATTTAACATATCATCACATCAGGGAAGTAACCCACAGATGCATAAGGACACTACATGTTCTGCAATCATAGTAGCAGTGGTACGTCTAGGGCAACATTTGCCTGACAGCACCCATTCCTGTTTAGCGTGGTTTTGAATTTTCTTACACTGATTGTTACCCGAGTGCAAAAGTGTCCATTCAACCTTGCTACTTAGGTGGCGAGAGAAGAGACAGATTGACATTATACCCAAGTGTATTTGTATGAAATTGAACGTAACCAATTTGGTTGTAATTCGAACGCATATCCCCGATTTCTCTTTTCTGATTTTCCAATAACTCAGAACCTCGAAAATCACCTTTTATTACAACTCTGACACTAATAACAGAAGGACAACATTAAGCTCTAACACTGGACATAACACCACCAAACCTTCTCTTAGGTTAACTTGGCACTTATCGAAACTTAGTGTACTTTGTATGAATATCAGCTTTCAAGTCCTTAAGTATAATTATTAACATATAAGACAAATAAGCTGCCATGAAAGATTTCAAATACTTGAAGCTAATATGCAAAAGAAACAACCTACATTAAACACAAAATATTTCATCATTGGTGACGCATCTTAAAGGTGTGTAAAAAATAATATTTTTGTCTTCCGGCAATGTCTACATTTGTGATCCACAACGGATTAATTAAAAATTAAATAAATGTTTTAAAAAAATGAATATTTAAAACATATATCCTTTACATATAGTTATAAACCTTTTTTTTTTTACACATGACATCACATGCAGCGAATCGGAATTGTAGCGTTATTGAAACAAACTACGATGAAACCAATAAATTTGTTCCCTATAGCACTGGTAATATTAATGAAGAGAGAAAAAATATATAGCAAATTTCAACGACATCAATTTAAAGTAATTATTTGCTTTTAAGTAATGACATGATAAATTAACAAATTAAAAGTAGAAAGTTTTTGTAAATAATATTTTCTGAAATTGCTGTCACTTTGTGGTTAACGTTCTTAATAATGTTTTACTTTACTGCTAAGTATGTAAAAGAAGTTGTTAATAAAATGTTTCTACTAGAATTGTTGCAACTACGATGGATAATTTCTTTTTTATGCATTTTTTTGGAGATCGTGAAACCACATTTGCTTAAGTGGTCGTTGTGAAGTGAGATGTAAGTGTTGCTTATAATGCAACGAGAATGTAAAAAGGAATTGGTCACTTTTTAGATTTTCAATCCAGAAAAATCATCCTATGATGGCACAAGTAGATTTACTGACTTTCGAGAAATATAAAATCACTGTCGTTTATATAAGAAATAAAAAATGACGTGAGGAAAATAAATGTTACCGTCATAAAGTTCAAAGTATCGGCGACCTCCGCGTCCAATTGGCTAAAGAATGTAAAGATATGAGCTAATATGATATGCAATTACGAAACAAAAGGTAACCTAAATGTAATAATACATTAAAATTTATTAACATTTCATTGTTTTTAAAGCACAGAGAAGTGGGTGTTATTTGCCTGTCGATGTTATTTGGGTTTATTTACCTGGAAAAGATGTCAGTAGGTTTTATCGAATTGCATTCCCTTTGGTGCTAATACCCTTAGGGAATGTATAAACACATATTTACCTCCCTCCCCCAGATAAAAGTTAAATACAAGGGTAGATTGAAGTCTCTAGTCTTGGGTGGCAATCAGCTTACAAGAATAACAACTATGAATTGAAAACCGTGGATAAGACAACAGGAAACTACTCTGCTATTTTTCCAAATAATTTCTGACATTTCACAGATAAATAAAAAGATTCTGTGGCGTGCCATATTAAAAAAAAGAAGGTTTCTATCAAAAAATTCAGGCTAGGTTTCTATATCCGTCAAATGATATGAGCTTACAGGGGAAGATAAGGATGCCAAGCACACCGTTGGAACCATCAAAGCTTCCATTGAAATAAATAATATGCGATGGTGTGACAAATGGCGGTCCTAATCTCAAACGAGAGTCAAAACGTTTGGCAGATCTATAAGCTCAGAGAAGTCCTACTGAAGTACCATAGAGTAGTAAGGAGATAACTACAGATTTAAAATGTTAATTTTAATCTTCAAAGATACGTAAGGTGTTTTCCAGGGTCTGCGATACAGGCTTCCAAATGTTGAACTAGCCTTAGATATTCCTTGACTGAATTTCCAGGTCTGTCTGTCTGTCTGTCTATCTATCTATCTATCTATCTATCTATCTATCTATCTATCTATCTATCTATCTAATTCTACTTTACTCTCTCGCGCTGTCTCGCTATGTATATGATTCTCTTATGCTATCTCTTTTGGCCAAAAAAAAAAAATGTTTCTCTTTTCAATACACTAGATTTTTGAATCTTTCCTCTTCACAGCCCAGACACTGAATCAATTAAATGAGCTGTGGCCACACTGAACGGATGTTGTCACCAAAGTAAAAACTTGGCATTTGAAAAGAATGCAATCTTAGCTAGGACCATCTTATCCTGACTCCCTTGATAGGATAAATCGAGTGAGCGATTTTAAAATATCGATTGATATGAGTTTGTCTCTGACTTAGACTGTATCAAAAAACGAGGTTGTATTTCTGGGAAAATGGATTAAATACAAGAAAACTTACTTAGCGAGGGCTAGTGTAACATGGAACAGGAATCAGATGTTCCTCAACTCAGACGAAGAGAGAGGGGGAGAGAGAGGGGAGAGAGAGAGGGAGAAAGAGAGGGAGAAAGAGAGGGAGAGAGAAGGAGGGATTAAGAGAGAAACTCTGTTTGATTCTATTCTGCATTTCGCGATGATTTCTTTCTCTGGTTGCAAAGCATTTCAATAAACAAAAGATGTTGTTTAGGAATCTATTGAGAATTTGATCATTACAAAAATCGGTTCATGCTTATAATGCTATAACCGGCGAGGCTACGCATATTAGATACGAAGGTGCAGTAATAACTCTATATTCTAATGATAAAGAAACATTTATTTTATACAGTAATTATTTTTCAACCTAATTTCTTTTCTTTGTCAGTGCCCTTAAAAATCGCTTTTACATTCATCACATTAAGTATTATACAAAGCAAATTAGAAATTAAAATCTAATAACGGCGTGTTAAGTTATAGACACCTTGGTCAACCTTTGTCTCAATCTTAGCAACATTTGTAAATCGATGATTGTAGCATTTGTTTCTTTATTTTTTACTGGTGTAGGTATTTCGATTCCCTAGGAAGGAGACATCGACACCAAACCTTCTTAAGTATTCTATCTATCTATCTATCTATCTATCTATCTATCTATCTGCACGGGGGTTTATTTCAGATGAGTCAAAATTTAGGGTGTTATTTGTTTGCAATATTGAAAGAGAATTGGCACAAATACTATTTTTCATCATCTTAACTCTTTGGATGTTCCGCTTTCGAAGGTTTCTGTGGACATAGGTCGGTGTGGATCAGAACAGCTTTCTGTACGTTTTACTCCATACGGGATCGGGGAATGTTGGATCTTACTTTCTGGTGTTTTCCTTTTCTACAGAGGAAGTTGAAATAATTTTGAAAACTGCAGGGTGGAAGTGTTTAACTTCGCGATAAAAACAGCCCACAGAATTTTATTTACTTTTAAATAATTAAACAATATCTTATCCTTTGCCAAATATTTTAAGGAATTCGCGATATTTCCACCAATTAAATTGTAAAATTTAGGTAAAAAAATACATCAACACACACACTTATATGCGTATCAGTTGACATAGAATTATATAATTATACGCACAAATGTGCATATGTACACACACACACATACACACATATATACACACACACACATATATATACACACGCTCATAGATATATATATACACACACACACACACATATATATATACACACAAACATATATTTACACACACATACACGCACATACATACACACGCACACACACATATATATATATATATTATATAAGAGAAAGAACAGATGGAGTAAAAATCTACAGTTCGTAGCATTTACTTTTTAAGTGCTCAATACAAAGTAGAAGAATATATATTCATACTGTATTTTTATAAATACAAATGTTTAAGTAAATGTTCTGTTTATAATAAACAGTATTAACAACATTTACCGGCCTGAATGTCAGAGAAATGTCATAGAAAATGTGTGTCCTCTGAATCAAACCTGTATCCTATAAGAATACCATTATATATCCTGACGTGCTATACTATTTAGCTACAGAAGAAGGGGATGATTAGCAAGGTCGAATTACTGCTTTTAAACAACAAATTTCCCATGATTTCTCTAACCAGACATCTCATCTGTAGATAAATAATATAGCACGTCAGGCTATATGACGGTTCCATGTAGGATACAGGTTCGATTCCTGTCGGAGGAGACATATTTTCTATGAAATTTCTCGAACATTCAGGCCGGTAAATGCTATTAATACTGTTTATTATAAACAGAGCATCTACTTAAATATTTGTATGTATTAAAATAACATATAAACAATGAATATATTAAAATAATTGTCGGACTTAGTCCATTTCATTATATATATATATATATATATATATATATATATATATATATATATATATATATATATATATATATATATATATATATATGAACACACACATACATGTATGAGCATTCATATACATCCACATAAGGATATTCATATGTATATATAAAACACAGACGTATATATTCGCTTACATATGCATATATATATATATATATAAACTTGTATAGACATGTACATTTATATACTCACACAGGTACATGAATAGAAATAAGCTAATGTTATCTAATTGTACATCGGCATACCATTGAACAATTAGAAGAGGATAGTCAGGTACACAAACAATACATGTGTGTGTGTGTAGAATCAATCATGCTGGGCCTTTAGTAGCAGTTGGTGACCATCTTTTCTTTAAGTGGCATGAAACGGCTAGTGCTAAGTGATATGTAGTCAGCAGTATGGAAGAATACCTAACATGATTGCTCTTGTAATCTCAAAGGATTTTGGGTTCTTCATGGCAATAAAAGAAGTGATCTAGTCTTCTACTCTTCGTTAGGAACGAAGCAGTGAGTAACCATAGGGGGGCTGAATATATGATCAGACTGCTAGCCGTCATGACGTACCCGTGACATCTAGGAAAAATACGCAGGTTAAATCAGATTTGTTCCTTTTTTTCAAGAATATTTGTGCAACTTGAGCTCATGTTCTTAGCCGAATATTGAAATCGATACATATTTTCGACACCATTGCCATAACCATCACCAACACATTTCATCGTACGCTAGTAACGGGAGATGCGCACCACGCGCACGTCGGAGGAAGGATTGCTGCGCGTCTTCGTCTTCGTCTCGTCTGTGTGTGTGCCCGCACGTGGTGCATCGAACGCCGGCTCACTAAGCACGACCGGAGATTGTACGAGTAGACGCCACTCCTAGCCGACTTAGCCAGGCGAAGTCCCCGACTTATCCTGGGACAACTTTTGCTTTTTGTACTTTTTGGCCAATGACACGGTGGCGCTGACGCGCGCCCGATGACGCCGTCACGTCGTTGCGCGTCCGAACTTTGTCGATCTCGATCGCTCTCTAAAGGCCTCTCGAGTTCTGTCGATCATACGCCAGTACCGGGAGATATACTACTCGAATAGGCACATATATGTACATATAATGATACTTTTCTAAGATTTAAAATTTAGAGAAATTTAAAAAAATAAGCTATTTTCATTATTAGAGAGGAACACAACTGTCTTCATTGACCCATTCTTTCATTTTTTATCTACACACCTCACCATCGCACACATATATACAGCTGTGTTTTTTGCAAGTTGATAAACAATCCTATTATCAATAAGAAATTCACTTTCAACTCTCGCTGTTGCATATCATGTGTTCGTATGTGGCGATTGATATTTAAAAATGATTATTTGAAGCAATAAAATCTTTGGAAAACAGTTTGTCACCTTTTGTAATTGGTCACAGACTTATTTAAAAGCAGACGCTGGAAACCCTGACTTGTAAGTGAAGTTTCTGTAAATATCATTGCTGAAAAATCACCAGGCGAAATTTCACTTAATTCATGGAGATAAATAAATAAAAGTAACAACTATCAAACTCGGAGGTATTAAAGAATTCAAATACATCGTATATAAGTCGATTTAGTGTACAGATGGACCCTTGGATTTTGAGTTAGATTTAAGTTAAATTAAATTGGGATGGAATATAAAATCATTTGAAGAGATTATCATTAAAAATATTGAATTTATTTCTCCCAATAGACTGATGATTACCAGATAGATGATCGATGATAATGAAGATGTTAAGCGTACATTCTGTTTGAAATTGAACAGTCGTAAATTACTGTTTCATCTGCGTAAAGTAAAACACAACTTTCTATTACGGACTGCTACATATCTTTTGATTACTGTTAGTAATTAAGCATTTCACCAAATATTTTCATTTTACGGCTAAGAGCTATTCTTAGATGTTCCAACTATATTTCAAATTTTAAAAATTATAATAATGTTTAGCGTGATAAATAACTAATATTGACTTGAACACCAGTAGACGTAGTATTTGATTCATCGTGCTAGAAGAAGAAAAAAAGTACAACCCGCCAATGTTACATGTGTCAGGTCAAAAGAAATACGATAATGACTTCTATAGAATTAATACTGTGGTCAGTTTTTAAGAACGTGATGTCCAAAAATTACATTCTTGCTGTTTGCTTTGTTCGCTGGAAATGAGACGAATACAATATCGAAATACGTCTAAGAGAAAATATTAAAAAAAAACTTTTCACAGACATTCTTTTACTTTTTCTACATTTTTGAATAGTTTCTTTTTGTGGGGGGGATTGGGTTGTCTGTTTTCCCTTCAAAAGTGATAGTCTGATAGTATTTCAAAATGTAATTTTATCACAGTAATATGTGATAACGAGGTGGGAAGCTGAACGGTGAACAGCAACTCCGAAAATATAATCGGTGAGTCGAGTTCAAATTCCAGCTGCAATTTGGCAAAGCATAAATCTCTGCGTTAGTTATGGCTGAAATAGCAGGGTAAATGGGACTTTCTAGCTTTGATTGGCAAATCAGTGTTTGTGAGTTATAAAAGCTTCCACGCATTTTGAATATTTATTAAACTTTTCTTAAAGCAGGAATAGAAAGATTGTGTTGGAGCTTTGTTTTAGGTAGAGAAGACTTGTTTGCTTTAGAATTAAGCATTCTAATTTATTTTTTAAATTAGCTCAGAAGACGTCCCCTGACCGGGGATAAAGGACAGGTATCTTAGCCATGAAGCTGAATACAAAAATCTTAAATTTATTTGATTATTTTTATTAAGATTGATTCTAAAACGATCTTTGTTCGAAATGTCTACCTTAATATAAATTCTCATGAATATTAAGGAATATCAAGGGGAATCATTACCAAATATTTTATATCTGTTTTCTCCTTTAACTTTATATATAATAAATACTTTTAACGTGTGATCTCTTATAGACGTCAGAGATGATGCTGTGAACTTGAATATGAAAGGCGTATTGGTTGAATAAAATCGACTAGAAATTCGAACATTTTGCTTAATTACATACAAGGCACTTCTAATCGATAAATTAGATAAAACCTTAAGTTACAAGTAACTTCAGTATCGGGAATCTTACTGTCTGAGCCATTAGACTTTTGATGACTCACTTAAAGTGAGGTTTTCGTACTGATTTTGTTCATGTGCGTGAGCGTGTGGACGTGTGTGTGTGTGTGTATGTGTGTGTGTGTGTGTGTGACAACTCAGAGGGACTTGGGAAATTGATTCAAGTTAATGAACTTGAAATGAATAAGTAAATAATTAGAATCTGAACTGATATCAATAAACAATTCACATCTTTCAGAAAAATGATCGACTATGTTAACCAATAATTGTTGATCATATTTTGTATTTTCACTTTATTTATATTGCATTATTCCCTGAATTTCTACAAGGCGGGGGTCAGGCAATAAAAACAGAGTAACGATCTTTTAAAAAGTTTGGAAATTAATAAATGATTTATACGTAATTAACTACTTAAACGGAGAAGACTGAAATATTGTCAAAATTTATATGAATAAATTTTTATAAATATCAAAATGTTTTTGTCTTACACGATTGATGAGTTCATTGAAAATCATCAGAGATCTTCGATTCTGTTTTATTTCACAAAATCGAGTCAAATTTGGAAGCCTCTAAAAATAAGAAGTAAATTAATGATGTTTTTCACTAGCAGCTACAAATGCAAAATCATTTGTTCCGAAGACAATATCCCAAATATGCAAAAAATACGTTGTAAGACTAACACATGCATCATAATCAGATTTAAACTACAAATGAATAAATTCAGAATTGTTTTAGTAAATAGTTTTATTATCTAAATATGTGCAAACTTAGAGAAAAATAAATGCAATTTCCTTGCCTGCATTTAATTCGTTAACGAAAAATTGACACTGAAAGAATTATCAGTCCTAAGTTCACTTCCGTGTGGTATCCAGAACTTGTGTTGTAGTTCTTGCCATTTTTCTATTTTTAAGAAATAGTTGGTACGAGAAGAATTGATCGATTTATTCATTTTTTACAGCTTATCAACTGCTTGCAGGTTATTTGAAGTCAGAATTTTTTTTTTACATTGTAAGAATTTTTTGGAAGATAATAGTTTAGTGAGACAAGTTTTACTAATTAACACATAGCTAGGGGTAGAAGAGGTGTATTCATACCTTTCCCAAGTGAATATAACGAACCCAACGGGAAATGAAACTCGGCTCTTCCATTAACAATTCCGAGTCATTGTACACATTACATCACCTGCCCACAAAAACTTACAGCACCTGGTATTCTGATGCATGTCCAAAAAGGTGGTTGGAAACTGCAAATGAATTTATATATTAGTTGCTGTTATTATTATTTATATTTTTCTTCTTTTACAAGCCATATTTCTGTAGAAAGTGAGCGATCATGGCTCTCCACAACTTTAGATAATGTATCTTTTGTCATTTACTACCAAGTCGATTACAAGCATCATTTAAACATCTGAAGTAGTTCTTTCTAAACTCTATTAACTCATTTATTTATTAGGAAAGTGTTTAACTTTCAGATAATAACCGGGATTGAGGATAACAAACAAATCGCGTAGTCATTTTGGCAACTGTTCGATTCTGGATAAACTCTGACTTTATACATAGTTTTTTGCTATTTAAAAAAAATCCTGACCGCTTCTAAAAAGTTGTTAGAAGTATACAACACAGTTCCATGAATCTTGTCTAATTTCACTTGTTTTATTTGCTTCTGTGTCGATGTGTATGTTTGTCTGAGAAAATATAAGTGAACCGCTCAAACAATGACGTTGAGCGCTCAGGGCACCATCTTGTGGGACGGCCATGTTTTGTTTCTCACAGGCGAAATACGTTAACGTGGATAGAAAAAGAGAAGTATTTTTTGTGTTGTCGCTAAATTCTGTTTTTTCAGACAATTTATTCTTAATTTTCAGATAATAATATTTTATTTACTCGATTATTTTAAGCATACCAGAATGCAAATCGTAGAATAAAGTTGCTTCTCTTTGGTAAAAATGGTTAAAGAAGGGGAAAACAAAAACGAAAAATTGTATATATACAGATAGAAAAAAATAAAAGTGAAAACAATTTTAATTGCTTAATCAGAGACAAAAAATAAATAAAAACGAAAGAAAAATGGAAATAATCAATGATGATAATAACATAATATTAGAATTTAATGTATTTTAAAAACAAACTCTGTTCAAAATAATGCCATGAATAACTAATAGAGCTATATGGCGTTATCAGGATATTTAGAACGATTTTTGTATTTCTTATTGATTTTGATGCTAATTCAAAAAATATGAATGCAAAATTAGAAAAATCTTTTAAAAACATTATGCACAAAGAAAGAAAAAGAAATATCCTTGTTAATTCGATCTTTTCCTATCACTACGAAATCAATACAAACGACAAACATGAGAAGTAAAAATGATTCAATGGTTAAACAGAAATAAAAAAAATGTCGCACGTTAACAACTTTCGCAAAAATTTTAAAAAATCCGGTAAAACTCTCTCGTTATTTATTATAGTTTTAATTAAATGAACATGGATGATTTTTAACTAATTCTAAATGACTTTATTATTTTATTTGTTAACTAATTTCAAATCACTTTATTTACATTTTGATTTAATATTCAATGAAAATAACCATGTTACTATGTATCAATTTTCGAAATATTTTTCCTACTATCTTTTTATGTAGAGTGTAAAATATGGGTTCTCAAATTAATGTTGGCCATGGCAATGATAACATTAAAAGCAAAATGAACTGGAATCTAAAAGCTTTCATAGGCCAAACTTAAATTTAGTTTTGCTGTTTGTACATAAAGCGTCTTATTTAATTAAGAGACAATATAAGTTTTAGTAAAAAATACATTTTTATAAAGGTCAAAACTAAAAAGAAATATAGCCAAAAGGAAACGTTTTTATGGCGTTTGGGCAAGATAATGTTGATGTTAAGATTTGACTGGAAGAAATATTTAGCAATATTGATTCTCTACAAACTCAATCACAAAACGGGAAGATGGCGCTTCCACAACTCAGACAACAAGCGTAACCCATCACTCAATGGAGTGCAGCTGATGGGATTCGAGATCAACTTAATTAAAGGAACAACAATCAGTCATTTTTAAGAAGAAGCATTAACTATTTTTTGAAGTGACTCATCACATAATTAAAAGGGAAAATATATAAACACGAATGAAAAAGTAAAGACAACTCCCTAAAAAGCTAAGCTTTGTATTTTAGGGATGTATTAGTATATTTTAATTACAAAGAAAATTTTCTATTCTGATAAATATTATGATTAATGGAACTGAATGGTGTTTGATTCTTCTAGAAAGAGGAAGAGAGATAGAGAAAAAAAGAAAGACAGAGAAATGAATAAATGAATAAAAAAAATGGAGAAAGAAAAAAAGAATAAGGAATAGAGAAAAAATAATGGAAAATGAGACAAAGAGATGAAAAAAGAAGTTAATGAAAAATGAGTGAAGGAGGGTATTTTCTTGAAATACAAAGATAAAATGATTTTGAAACATACTAAATAAAGATGAAAAAAGAATTATACAAGGAGTGAAAAGAAGAAGAAGAAGAAGAAGAAGAAGAAATGGGAGTGAAAAAAGAGGCATGTAGAAAAAAAGATTATTTATAAAATAGTTTTATTCTAATTCAAATATATTTTCTTAAAAGCAAAAATACAAAATAATGGTAAAAGCATAAACAGCGAAGCTCAACGAAGAAAATAAACAAGAAGCTGTAATTTATTGCTAAATTAAATAAAACCAATTGAAATAAAAATGACATTTGTAAAAGAAATTGTCAATAGAAGAGAATAGGAGATTTGCAGAATAACAGAAAACAAATAAAAGAAAGGCAGAACGGACAAATTTTATTTAACAATAATGAATGTACCAATCAGATGTTGATCTGATTTGTACATCTTTGAAAAACATAATATGTTTGTTCAAGAGAAAAATATTAAGTTATTGTGATTTAAAAATGCTGAAAATAATAGGCACGATTGTTCAGATTGATTCAAACAACCGGTATTTTAGTTAATTAAATTATTGTAAATTATATCATATCCTACAGGTGTTTACAAAAAAGGAAACATTGGAAGATTTTCAGCCCATAGGATTTTTCTTGATTTGGCAATCTTTATTATGAAACAAAAACTGTGATGATTGTATTTTCAAGGATCATTTCTGATAATACACATATTTATCAATAAAACTATTCGACTGCTTTAAATGTCAAAGCGTGACACACATAGGAATGATTTCACTATCAAGGCATAAAATAAAATAAACATCTTCATATATGTTTTAATAGTAATCTTGGAAAATGCACGAATTCATCTTTCCCAGGACTATTCGCAAAGTCCCCTTATTGTGTCTGATGAGCGAGAGAAAAGAATAGGTGAGTGAAACTATAACGTTATGATCTCCTGTCTAAACAATAGAAGCAAAAGCTGTAACACTCATTGTCAGCCTTTGCATGTGACAGTCATAATCGTATAAGCTTTAGCTGCATAAAATAAATATAAACATATTGGAGCACAGTTCAAAGACATTATTCAAATTTGCAGTCTCGTTAATTTTCATGTACTGATAATTAATCATAAATTGGATGCGCATACAAACGTTTGTACGTTTTCTTTCTAACAAAATTCTAAAACAAAAGATGTGCTAATAAAAAATAGAAAAATAAAAAGTGAAACAAAAACAAAAGTTCAAACAATCTGAATGTCTTTTAATTTTATTTGATTTTGTGGGCAAATAGAGACGCCATTGCTTCCGTCATCATTATAAATAGGCGGAGAAAAGAACACCAAGGAATGTTTCGTTTCGATTTATTTCGAATACGATACAAACGGAAGCGAAACAGAGAAGGTGTAGGAGAAAGAGAAAGAGAGAGAAAGCGGTGAAAGAGAGAAAGGGAGAGAAAGGGTGAAAGAGAAAGAGAGAGAGAGGGGGTGAAAGTAAGGGAGAGAAAGGGTGAAAGAAAAAGAGAGAGAGAGAAAGGGGGTGAAAGAGAGAAAGGGAGAGAAAGAGTGAAAGAGGAGGAGAGAGAGAGAGAGAGAGAGAAAGAAAAAGATTTCTTCTACATCAACAAAGAAAGTAATAGCAGAAAATATGACCTACTTAAAATAGCAGAGACACGGAAACCAAATTAGAAATAAGGCTTTTTGAATCAAATTGTCAAGCAGGTAATTGTCAATAAATTGCTTGGAGTTCGGTTTCCACTTTGCCATAAATTTACGTGACTTGTGGTAACGTTACTGCAATTTTCTAAACGTAGCTTAATGTGGCACAAGGCCGAAAGTATGGGGACATCCAGTGAGGATCGAACTCACTACTCAGTCGTAATTGTGTTTGCGAAACAAGCTTGCTAACCATTGCACCACGTTGAGGTGCCCCCTTGCGGTAAAATTATTTAGTCAGAATTTGTTGATAATTTTTTTTTATCCTATAAGTGTAAAACACATTTCTTACAAGTCAGTGTGACAAATGAAACGAAATCTTCAATAATAACAATTGTGATCTCAATAACGAATAAAGATTTTAGTGGATTTCGTTGAAAGATTGAATACTTAGAACTTAGAATATTGAATGAAAACAACCTGGGCCCTGTGACAGGTCTATGGAGATTATGTGATACAATCATGGTCGAAACGGATGGAGAAAAAGAGAAGAAAACTGGTCTAGAATATTCATAGCAAAACCTGTCTCGAAAAATCAAGCCTATTTCTTGAAAATATTTTTCTGGTTTTCCTGATTTTGTGACACCTATTTTATATATAATGTTTCAGTCGTCAGGTGATGTCAGCTTTGACCACTTCTTTAAATCTACCACGATAATCATAAACCCTTTTGCTTCCTATCAATTAATTCTTTTGATTCCAATGTTAAAGTCAAATTGAGAAAATTGGCCAGAATAGATTTGACCATTATAAAAACTGTGACCTTTGCAAACACAAACTTTGATTTTTACAGGGTGTCCCTAAAATCTGGACACATAAGAATTCTCATTAACTATATTCTTTTTACCTCTACAGATTAAACATGGTTTTGTCGAAAAAAGAAAGAACTGTCTTCTTTTTCTGGGGTCTGCTAAAGGAGAAGGTGTACTTAATGTAAATCACAGATGCAACACACTTGTTTGAACGTATAAAGTGTGAATGTGCTAAAATTGACGGCAATGTAGACTTATTGTATCGAGTTCACGTGAATCTTGCAAAGCGCATCAACCAAATTAATTGATAGGAAGACTTGAGACGTTGTGTCCGTGAGAAAGACGATGCAGAGTGGAGAAGAATTCCCTTCCACACAAGACCGAGTAAATTATTTTGTATTCTACACAGACCGGAAAGTAAGAACTGAGCAGCTACGGTACAGATATTGCAACCATACCCCATTTTTTTGTCTAATATGATGTAAATCATATTGAAGATATTATTTGTTAATATTTCAATTCAATAAAATGTTCAAAATTACATTTCTTGAAAATATGCATTTTTACCTATTTGTCATGACTTCAGGGATACACCCTGCATAATTACGAGAGCTCTGTCAAAGAGAAAAGCCGCTTTTAGACAATGGTGGTTCCCATATCCAAGGCAGTGGTCAGTATTTTTTGTCATTATCAAGTATGAAAATATTCAAAGAAAAATATTTACACCTTTCGTTTTGTTTCTAAAAGATTATATTAAAAGGTAAATAGTGTAAATTATTACATCTTTTCAGAGATATAGATAGGATTATATTCATTTTGAAAAAAGTTTGAATGAGCACAGTCCAGAGACAGTTGGTTAAGATCAGTGGTTATAACAGTGGACAGGCACCTGGCATTCTTTACTTTTACAAGTGTCAGATTAGACCAAAAATGTGGTATGGCTGCAATATCTGTACCGGAGATTGATTAATCAAGATTAATAGCATGTAGCCTAATTGACAGTTGGTGCAAATCGGTAAGTGTAAATTGAAACAGAAAAAATATATGGCGAAAAGGCTTGCGTTTATGTCATTATTTGTGAAGTAGAGATATATTATTTAATCGTTATACGATTATCAAGTTCGTGTAAGGAATCCTCTAATAGCCAGACTTCTTATTCTACACTTTTAAGTATCGTTCCATAGTTACAAATTCCATTATATTGCTTCATCTCAGAATTTCAGACTTATAACCTGACTTGTAACACGAGATAATATATAGTAAAAATTCTGTATAAATAACACGACACTATATATTTCATGAATACTTTTCGATTATACCGCAGGCCAAGATACGAAATTGTTTGTCCAAATCGGTCTGTTTATCTATCTATCTAATTCTGTTTCTATCTATCTATCTATCTATCTATCTATCTATCTATCTATCTATCTGTTTTCTTTTACCATTTCACGCCGTAATAACCTAATTACATCATTTTATACAGAGTAAAAATCTTTTCCTTACCCCCGGGCAGTTGGATCGCTCTCACTCTTTTTTCTCAGAATTTAACTTTCCATCGAAAAAAACCCCCCAAAAAAAAACAAACCCAAAAAAGAACCCCCAAAAAACCCAAAAAAAACAAATAAAGAAAAAACAAAAACAAAAAAAAACAGCGTTTTTGCAAGGAAGAAGTTTTCGATTAAAGGTCAAAAAATTCCGAACAAGTCTGATCATCAAAGCGTACGAGTCCAAAGTTCGCAATGGTTTTGGTGATAAAAACTACTAACAATGAACTGAAAACCACACGAGTGCCCAAACATTTTTACTTAAAATATTTTATATACAAAGCAAGTGAGTAGAATGTCTAAATAATGAACAAAAACTGTGGCCTGTAATATTAACTTCGAGTAAAGATTCCAACTGAAGTATCAGGATATAGTCCTCGTATGCAATAGAATATATTTAAAAAATGCATTTTATTGTTAAGTATGCCTGCCTGAAATGTGGTTAATCATCTCAAAAGATTAGTGCAAGATCAGATCGGACATAATGGAGAACTTTCGACTTGTTTACTATTTATAGATGAGATAAGTAACTTATTTGATTTGAACTGAGTAAATAATCTACACACAGGTATACACAGACACACACAGACACGACACACACACACACACACACACACACACACACACACATATATATATATATATATATATATATATATATATATATATATATACATGACGTTGTTTTAATGTTGGGAAATACTTTAACCACAATGATTGATATCAGATTTCACCATTCATATTCAGATATTTGATGAAAGGAGTCTGTGTGAAATGAGATGTTTAAGCAATTGATTAGAACCTCTAGTACTTTGTCAGAGAGAGGTAAGAAAAATATGGCGATAATTCGAGGGGTCAGATGCTTCCTAAAAGACAGAGACTACAGAGGAAGTTTTCCAAAAAAATGGAAAACGAGAAATAGCGAAGCATTTATTGTCAAATTTGGAGAGAACAGAAGTCAGTTCAGGAACACGTTTCTTTAGGAAAATTGCAGGGGTCCACCATCGAATCCACCAGACATTTGGGGATCTAGTTTAGAAACCATGCAGTAACCCTGGATGGAGTTATGTGCATTCTCAAACAGCAGAGACTGTTTTAAGTGGGGAATAAGGCAGATATACTCTTGATGAGTCGAGGGTGGATTTGGAAGAGAATTTCAGGGCAAAGCATTCTGCTTTATCTGTAGCAGATCACAGTACTTGGAATATGTTTCGATATGACATCCACAGAAGTATGAAGACAAGACACTCAAAAATCAGCTAAAACACAATGCATACCTATAGAATTATTAACAATTAACTAATTAAAGCGCCCAGATTATCCCCGGGCAAAAAAACGTTCCTGAATAAATGAAAAAATATATTACACCATATATATATATATATATATATATATATATATATATATATATATATATATATATATATATATATATATATATATATATATGAATGAGAACGAATCTAATATAAATTCAAACGTTCATGACATTAATTCTGAGCTCTATTTTAAATTAATGCTATGAACATTTGAATTTATATTCGATTCGTTCTCATTTTATATGGATATTTTCTCCCCTAAGGTCGAGCACTGTTTACATTTATTTTAATACTCGAACTTGGATAAAATTGATTTCGGAATTTCGTTAAAAAACACTCATCGCAAACAAAGAGGAATATTTAAAAAAAATTGGTCCTAAAGACTGAAGATTTAATAAGAAGAATGAAATGGAAAGCCTTTTTTTTCTTCGGGATCGTGATGTTCCAAATATAGCGGATTCTTATGGATTTAGGAATTTAAAAACTCCATCTCTTATAGAACGATTACACGGTTTTGAAATGGATCTTTTAAACATTATTAACGACATTACTTTTCACAAACACAGAAACCACTTAAGGATATTAATAAGTCTGAACAAATATTTGTAAAATCTTATAAAACTACTAATTTTTATAAATTTCATCCTAAGGATTACATAGCACTAATCAGAAATTATTTAACCAAGATTTATACAAAAAATAAATGTTAATAATTTCAACTGTGTTGATCAAATCAACACTTCTAAATATATTACTGGTAAACTAAAAATTATCAAAAGGGTTGGTAAACTTTGCACAAAGGAATCCTATGTCCTACTTAAAGACCATAAGTCTGAGTTCAAGACCAAACTTCCTACAAGGATTATAAATCCCACCAGATCAGAGATTGGAAGGATAAGCAAAGTTATATTTGAACACGTTAATAAACAGATTAAAAATCACCTTGGACTTATTCAATGGATTGGTACCACTAAAGTTATTAACTAGTTTCGAAGCATCGACAACAAAAACAGTTGCACCGTTATCCAGTTTGATATTGTTGATTTCTACCCTTCAATATCCAGGGACCTCTTTACACTGGCATTAGAATTTGCCAAAGTTTATTCCAGCATCTCAGGTGAAGAGATAATTATAAATTGTTGGAAATCTGTCCTCATCAACAATAAAGAACAGTGGGTAAAAATTCTGATGATGACATTGACGTTGGGATCATTGGATTCTGCAGAGTCTTCTGATTTGGTTGGTTAATATATTTTGTATAACCTTACTGCTTATGAGGAGATCACTCTAGACAGTATAGGGCTATATTGAAATGATGGTCTTATGGTTATAAAAAACTCAACGGAAATTAAAGTTGATAAACTTAGAAAAATGATTCATAGGGAATTTAAAAGTTTAGATCTTAAAGTTAAAATAAGTACTAATATCAAAGTTGATTTTCTCGATGTAACGTTGGATCT
This sequence comes from Acanthosepion pharaonis, assembly GCA_903632075.3. NCBI lineage: Eukaryota > Metazoa > Mollusca > Cephalopoda > Sepiida > Sepiidae > Acanthosepion > Acanthosepion pharaonis. The sequence continues at coordinate 1,422,216 of CAHIKZ030000339.1, read as the reverse complement.
AGTCTATGAAAATTTTCCAACCCAATCTTTATCCACCCTAATTCTAATCACCCATCATCTGTAATCGGACATATTCCTTCCTCTGTAGAACGCAGAATTAGCAAACACTCCTCGAACAAAGATGTGTTTGAGAAACATAGTAGTGTGTACAAAAATTTCTTAGGAATAGTGAGTATGAATCACTGAAATTCAGTTTAGAGAATATGATGGTAATTCAAAAAAATAGGAAGATCATCTGGTATACACCATTTTAGTAAGGAGTTAGGCCATAAGTTTCTCAAATTAAATAGAAATTATATATATATATATATATATATATATATATATATATATATATATATATATATATATATATACACAACTTAACGGCACACCGCGAAATTGATATTAAGGACATCGGGATGTATAGAGATGACGGGCTCATGGTGGTGAGGAGTTCTACTAGTTTTAAGATTGAAAAAATCAGAAAAATTATATTTAGTGAATTTAAGAAACTAAACTTAAAGATAACTGTCTCTTCTAATTTGAAAAGGGTTAACTTCCTCGACGTAACTCTAGACTTACCAGGCAACACATACCAACCTTATAGAAAACCAAATGCTAACCCTTTATACATACAATTCCGAAGTCAAACCATCCTCCATCAATAATTAAACATATACCCTCATCAATAGAAAATAGAATTAGCATTAACTCCGCAAACAAGGAAATATTCCAACAGCACAATGGCTTCTATAACACTGCCCTAAAAAATAGTGGTTATAAAAAATGCTAACATTAACTATAGAGAATATTACACTGGCCATAGAAACAAAAACAGGAAAAGAAATATCATTTGGTACACCTCCGTTCAACCAAAGGGTTAGTATTAAACTAGGACAGAAATTTTAGCTCTAATTGATAAACACTTCCCCACCAATAGTAAGCTTAGTAATATATTCAATAAGAACACCCTAAAATTGAGTTACAGCTGCTCTGATAATCTTGAACGTATAATAAAAAAAAAACAATAATAAGATCTTGAACAAAACCCCATGCCAAAACAGTATTAATAAAAACTCTGCACTTAAACCAGACGATAAAAGGGAAAAATTATGTAACTGTAGAAACCTAGAAGACTGCCCATTAGAAAATAAATGTTGTATTAATTCTGTGGTATACCAATGTACTATTTCATCCACAGAGAGCCCTAGCACTAATATGATATACATTGGGCCCACGAAGAATAATTTTAAAGATAGATGGAGGCAGCATAAGTGCTCCTTTAATAATATAAACAAAAGAAATCAGACTTCACTATCAAAATATTTTTGGCACCTGAAGGAAACAAATAGGACACCAAAAGTTAAATGGAAAATCATTGATAAGGCTAGAACATGTAAAGCTTGGGATGACCCATGCCCTTTGTGCCTCCATGAAAAATTACACATTATTAAACTTCTAAATAATAATAATCTATTAAATAATAGACACGAGTTAACGGTTTTTTGTAGACATCATCAGATTTTTGGTTTGAATTATTAGATAAAAAAAAAAAAAAATTAAAAAAATTTTTATAATAACTTGTTTAACAAATAGCCCAATCATCAGATTCATAGTAGGAATAATTAACTACAAACATGCATACAACATAACACCCTTCACAATCCATAGCCCAAATAAGTAGTTTAAATACCTTACATAATAGATAACCCTTTATGAAGTCGTCAAAAAACAAACGTTACGAAAGTTTTTCTTTTTTTTTTTATATGCACAATTCCCTTTCATAATAAAATAAAATAAAATAAATAAATAAATCTCCATAGACAAGCAAACTAGACGAACGTTAATACATCTTCAGTTTCATTTTAGACACCCCCAACTTTCTCCGACTTGACATCTTGAAAGTATCTCTATACCGCTACTTATTATTAACACCCTACACTCGCCTACCCAATTTAAACAATTCGCCCTTGCTGTTACCATGGAGATTTTGATTTCAATTTTTAAAACAAGTAAATTTCAGATATACGTTATTCCAACAAAAATTTCGCTTGAAGATGGAACGGAGCCCATTTTAATTTAAACTCATTTTAATTTAAAGGATTATATTGAAGTTTTCGGCTCTTGTTTTGAAACATGAGACTTCTTATGTAGCGATTTGGAATCATATTTTTAAATAAATAATTATATATATATATATATATATATATATATATTAATAATTTGAATAGGAATACATTAAAACTTCGTTATAGTTGCACCAAAAATCTCGAGAAAATCATAAAGTAGCACAAAACAAATTTAACAATTTTATGCATAATGCAAGCACTAATGCAAATATTGTTAAGGACAGTGACCAAAAATAATTGTAAATATCCTAATCAATGCTCATTCTCTAACGAGTGCTTAACTGAATCCCTAGTGTATCTAGTTGTTGGGTTATTCTATCGCTACAGTTGAAAATCCGAAGATTGAAAAGTTTTATATTGGCAGTACAAAGAATGCTTTCAAAAACCGCTAGTATCCGCACCTTTCCTATTTTACTAATGTTACTTATAGAAATAATACTTTACTTTCAAAATATTTTAAAAGTTAAAAGAAGAAACTAAAACCCCTAAAGTTAAATGGAAAATTTTAAAACTGGCAAGGACAAGTAGATCCTTATACGAACCTTGTTTTCTGTGTTTACAGGAGAAAGTGCAGATAATCAGATTTTTAAATAGGGAGGATTTATTAAATCAAAGATTTGAATTAACGGTCAACTGTAAACACATTTTACCGTTAGCCTTACAATCTTGCTAGACTTTTAAATTTGACAATTGCTTCTTTTTTATGTTGAATAACCTTGTTGTAAACATAAAGGTTATCTTTATTTAGACCTTTTGTTGAGATGTTGAGTGTTTCCGCGTGCGTGTATTGAAATAAGGACAAACACATACGTAGGGAAAAATACTGGTATATCTGAAGAGGTATTTACAACAGAGAGATTAGTAGTCAAACGAACGCAGGTTAGTCAGTAATAATCAGAAAGAGTATAAAGTCCAACTGTATCTTCCGGTAGAGAGACGGAAGTGTGATGGTCACCTGATCTTCTCAGAACTCTATGGAACTGTCCTATTAGTAGTAGAGAGATCAGTCCATTCTGATGAGAAGGTGGGTGCGCCCCAACACCTTTCGATATAGTATAGTTTGTACGTTGTTATTCTAACATTATTTCTAATATTTAGTCTATAGGTATATACGTTTGGCTGACGTTTTAACATTTTCTATTATTTGTTTATTAATACCCTATATAAAACCCTTTACTTAACAGTTGCATTCCATTGAGTATGATCTATATAATTTATAATTTATTATTTTATTATTTTATATGATCTGTATGCTAAAATTTTGTCTATTCCATTTATTTAAATATTTTGTTTGATCTTTAAGTTTTCGTTTTTCATTAAATATTTTTCTTTCCTTTTCCTTTATTTATTTCTTAAAGAGATATATTATTTATTTACTATAAAGTATTGTCACATTACGTTTTCTTCCTCATGGGAAATGTCAGCCGCTTGATGTTAACAATGTAGCGAAAATTTTGTTTCAAATATAACGTCTGTATTCGTTGCAATTTTAAATCTGTTTCATGACCTCTTACTTAGCATAAGCCATTTTGATTGGTTGAACCGATTATAAACATAAGAAGACTTGCTATTTTATATTTCTATACTTTCCTTATATTTTCCTTTTCTCTTCTTCCTTTCTCTGGAAAATGAGATTATATCTTATGTTTTTCTTTCTTGCTCTTCTTTTTTCGCGGGAAAAGAATTTGTATGTAATTAAATCCTAATAATTGTAATAGTCAGTCATTTACTAACGCCTGATGAGATGTATTGATACACATCGAAACATGAGTGCATTTATATAGCGTTTTTTCTACATGTCTGAATATAATATACCATAATAAAGTATATATATATATATATATATATATATATATATATATATATATATGATGTAAACGTAACATTTAATTTAAAAGAGAGCTCAATACAAAGTAGAGCAATATTATTTATTTTAGGATATTACACCGAAAACATGTCGAAATCTTTACACAATTGCAGTTGTGTTTCGATACGTATTAATGCATCTCATCAAGCGATTGTAAATTAGTGGCGAGTGAAAGATTTATTCAGATTTAAAAGCAAAATATAACATAATTTTACAAAAAAGAAAGAAAAAAAAAATTCTATAATCTGAATCATGATACAAGTTTCAAGGAAATATTATTAATGATACTGGCCAGTGTAATTGTAGAGATTTTAATGAATGTCCATTGCCAAACAAATATTTAAATCTCTTGTATACTATACTCTTTGTACTCTCTCTACAATAGAGAATCTGACAGTTGAAAAGTTCTATGTTGATAGTACTAAGAATTCTTTCAAGCGTAGGTGGTATCAACATGTATTGGTCTTTACTAATAATACTTATAGAAATAATACGTCACTTTCTAAATATTTTAGGAGATTGAAAGAATAAAACTCCCAGAGGGAAATGGAAAATTTAGTAGATCCTTATATGAACCCTGTTTTTTGTGTCTACATGAAAAATTGAAAAGTATCAGGTTCTTTGATAAGAGCGGTTTATTATCCCAAAGATCCGAGTTAACGGTCAATTCTAAACACCTTTTACCTTACAATTCAGTTAGTCTTGGACTTTGACAATTAGTTGAACTGTGTTGCACTATATATGGTTTATCTTTCTATTTGTAAGATTAATTTGGATTTAATATAATTTTGTATTAATCTCCTGGTCGGATTAGTAACATCTAGTACGGACGTATTGGTATTTGGTTTGTATTTTTGACATTTTGCATTGATTCGTTATTGCTATTAATATCATATATTATATAAGATATTAATAACAATAACCAATCTTTAGTCAACGCCTGCACATTGCTTTACCAAGTAATTCTATACGTTTAAATTATTTACTGGTTCCTTAAAGAAGCTATTTATTTATCAACTATAAAAAAGTTTATGTAGGAAACTCAAAAAGCATATAACTTGTTTAACATTTTGTTAAATCACCTCTCCATGGCATTGTCTAGTGTGTATAATATGTTTCCATTAACATCCAATCGTGTTTAATGTCTGTGTTGCTATTAACTGTCATGACACATTTATAAAAATACTTTTTAATTTTTGCTTCTTCGTTTACTTTGAATTTGACCTAGGTCGTATTCTATTGGTTGATCAGAATAAAGCCCACAAACCTTATAAAAGCCTTTTTTATTTTTTTCGTAAAAAGAGGTTGTATAATGCTTTTAAATCCAAATAGATCGTTCACTTGGTAGTAATTTCCAATCGCGTGATAAGATGCATTGATACGCATCGAAGCACGACGGCAATTGTGTAGCGATTTTGACATATTTTCGGTGTAATATCTTCATATATATATATATATATATATATATATATATATATATGTATGTGTGTGTGTGTGTGTGTGTGTGTGTGTGTGTGTGGAAATGATCTAAATAAAGAAATATGATCAACCATATATGTAAACTATTGCGTACACATACAGGGGAGGAAATAACTATTTATTTAATCAATTGCGTAGACAAAACAGTGCTCAATGTAGTTAAACAGAGCTATTAACAATTACACATATAATTACGTTTACATTACGATTCGAAGTTTCATGGTTTTCCCATTCATCAGGTACAAATGAAATGCTTAATACAGATGTTTTTTTTTTTTTAAATTCTGGGTCCCATGGGAGCAATGCTACATTGTATGTAGACTGAAAGTTCAAGATTATTACAAATACAACACAGTATTGGGATATAAAATCAAAATATAGCGTGTTCATAGGTAGATATCGAAAAATAAACATAGATATTAATAGTAAATTTAATAGGGATATTGTTCAATTAATGCGTATTGAGTCAACGATAAGATTATTGTAATACGAAATAAAAAAGCTGATAGTTACTAAATAAAAAGCGTGGGTAGATAAAAATGAATATAAGGTCTTGAAAAGTAAAAAAAAACAATAATAAAAAAAATAATGAAACAAATTAAAAAAATAAAAATCATGAACGCAGGGTACAGGAACCATTAAACGAGAGGATGGTGTAACTGAATATGAAAAATTATTAGGAGCAGGTTAGTGGGGCTATTAAAGTAGATATTAGGTTAATTGCTCTAAACAGCACCGAAATATTTGAGAAGGGATCTCTTTCTATGAATGCATGTGGACATAAGCTTACATCATTTGTTCAGCAGATTATGATTATCGATGTATTTGAGAATAGTTCGTTTTTTTTAAGAGGCACAGCGTACGTTTTTCTTTGTTGAGTTTAAAATGTTTGGTTTTAGCAATGATATCCCAATTTAATACAAGTGTGTTGTTATCTATCGTAATTTACCAGATAAATTTAGAGAGTTTATGTTTTATTTATGATGTCAATCTTCTGAGAATACTGTGTAATTTTTGTCCAAATAATTTTCATTTAACATGACAGAAGTCTCACCTGTAGAATGAATCTATATTTTATTAAATTAAATATTCTCCGTTCACCCAGGAAGCTTTTCAATGACCAGAGTATTAGATTTCTCTCCACGACATCATTGAAAATCAGCCATGTTTGATAAAAGGTTTCAAAGGCAGAAATGTATTCTCAAACCCGTACATGTCTTCGTCTGTTGGAAAAATGCAGGATAATATTGTAATCTGATATTGTGCTAAATTTCCTAGTGCCTGTCCCCCGTCTGCCCACTGCTCACTCTACTGAAAAATTAGCTGTTTTACTTTGGCGAAGTAGATGTTTCTTTTTCTCACCTAAACAAATTTATGATGGCTGAGCCAATTTAAATAACAAGATTATGAATGCGAATTTTCAAGGCAGCTAGAACATTCGAGTCGGCTCATAAGCATCTTTTATCTAATTGCACCCATTTGATATTTAGATTAATTTAGCTGTATCTAGAAAATATTTATAGCTTGAATATTTTCCTTAAAGTTTTGCTAGGTTTGGTCTAGTGTTGGATATTTCAAGTGTAACAAAATCAGAAATTCAAAATAGCTTTTACCTAACTTCTGGAATCGGCAAAATACATCTAATGATTTCAGTTTCAAAGCAGATCACTGAACTTTCTTTTTCCTTCCGAAATCAGAATCTCTTATAAGAATCTCTTATAAGAAGGACGTTTAGTGCCTAATAATGGAAAATGTGCCGAAGACTATAAAGATGACAATTAGTCGGAGGAAAAATTGTTTCAGCTGTTACATAGAATCTGAAAATATATTTATATCTATTAAGCAAAACCTGTCAGTGAATAACTGGTTTTAAAAAGTATATTCAGGTTCCAGATTTTTTAAAAAGCGCTGGAAATTTTGCCAACACCCAATATTTCAAAGTGATTTCTTGTTAAAATTGGAATGAAAGAGAAACAACTAACTGGCAATGTCTTGTCATTTTTTGATGAAAAGCAAAAGAAGTTACTCACGTCCAAAATCAGGTCGTAGTCTTTTATCATAACCATCCAACAGTTTATCCAATAGCTGGGTCATGTTTTGTTTCTTTACCACAGCCAAACAAAAATGGACGAACAAGAAACTGAAATTAGAAAGTGAATGGAACAGTTACTTCTCTGAAACACATTTTGAAACAAGAATTATTTGCATTCTAAAAATAAGCGTAATAAATAAAGTATTTCACCGATTCAGTAGTAGATACTGAATAGATAAAGCCTTGTTGTTTATGAGACGTACATTCAATTGATTGAAATCGATTTTATAAAGGGTGATATATAATTCTTTCAGAAATCGATTTGAATATACTGTCACTATTCCCAACTAACTTGGCTTGGACTAGGATATTGTTGGTCGTTAATTAAAAACATTAAACTTATTAGTTCAATAATCTTGTTGAACATGTATTTTTCATTCATCCGGCAAACGTAATAGTCGACTTTCTAAGCAGACAACAAATCATTGAAAATTTAAATGCACTCAGAGACTGACCGCTTGGAACAGAAATGCAGCCGATGACGTGACGTTTCACAATGAGTAAACATTCATCTTGTGCTGATTTTTTTAGCAGCGAGGAAAATGGAATCTATGAGTTTCAATTCCATCAATTCTCCCCACAGCTCTATGTAAAATAGCAGGACAGACTGGAATCTTTAACCTTAATTGACAGCCAGTCTAGAAGATGGACAACTTTGGTTTCAAACCTGATAATCACCGAGTAATGCTTTCTGTCGTTCAGATATCTTCAAGATGTACTGCCTCTAGATCTAGCTGAGACTATATAGTCATTATGACGATGTTCCAGTTGCAAATGAGGCCTTTGAAAAAAAAAAAAAAAACAGCATTCAACAACATCAGCACCCTCTCCCATCCTCACTACACTCATTACGAATAAAAAAGAAGTATCTTGTTCGCATACAAAAAGAAAAGGGACTTAACCACAGTACTTTGTCAGACATTTTAAACGAAACAAAGTGATTATTTCACAAAATTAAAGAAAAATAAAAGCAACTGCCGAAAAAATGAAACGGCCAATATATGACTGGTAATCTTGTATACTGAGGTAGCATACATTCCGGTAACGATGTCAAATTTTATATTGGTCGCACTGAAAATCCTTGGAAATCAAGTTTCTACCATTATCGAATGACTTTAGTCAATGTAAGATACATAAATAGCGCTGCTCTCGCAAAACATTTCTGGCAATTAAAGAATGGTGGTAATACATCCATTATTACATGGGATATTGTAGCTTAAGTCCAATCTTAGAGGAAAAGGCAATAGTTGTAATTTAAGCCTTGTTGAAAAATTAGTTATCTTAAAACACTCAATTAACCCTACATTATTATACATGAGAAATGAATTGATGGTTTCTCTTCTGTTTTTTTTAATTTTTTATAAAGGACCAGTAATCTCGCTTTATGCTTTATATTAATATTCACAATTCTAAATTATATTTATATATATATATATATATATATATATATATATGCGGTTTATTTTAAATGATACATATATTTTTAAAAATAAAATCTGTAATCCACGTATAATATATGGACTGCACCAGCATTGCATTAAACATATTTTTTATTAAAATTTAAATTTCGTAACGGTCAATCTATACTCAGCACCGGAAGATTGAGTTGTGCATGAAACTCCGAGTCCTGCTATATATATATATATATATATATATATGTGTGTGTGTGTGTGTCTGTCTGTCTGTCTGTCTGTCTGTGTGTGTCTGTGTGTGCGTGTGTGTCTGTGTGTTGCCGGTCTGGAAACTCACACGCTCATGTCAGCATCCCGTTCAATTTCCAAAACGATGTGTAAATTATTATTTCATGATCTCCATCATCTGCCTCGAATTCTTCTAGCAAATACTACTAGATTTCTGAAACACCATCTAGCGAGGAGTAGTCTTAGTTCTATTGTAGATAATAGAGATAATTTATTCAGCAGTTTTAATATTCAATAAACTTGTTGTTATAGTTGTTCTTTTTATTGAAGGAGTTCTTATTCTAACCTTGATTCCCGACGTTGTTTCGGACGCACAAACGAAAATTACCACGGCTACAGATAAGAATTACGCAAACTTGTCTGCGGATACAACGTACATATTAGTTCACCATGAGACTTCGCCGTCAAACCTAATATCGTAAGATATTTGGAAACCCGAATCAAACCTATGGAGACGACGCACCGGCACCAACCGAAATGGAAGGGCGAGAAATAAAGCTGGATGAGCTGTAAGTTCGCTGTTACTCAACACGTTTGAAAATATAGCGACTGAGGAAGAAGATTAAAAATGACTGAAAGGGTAGCGGTTACAAAATTAGTCATTGATTAAAAACATTGTTACAGCAGGAAGGATTCGATAAGCATTTGAAATCTTGACTCTTACTTCGGTTTTTACATTCAACGCCTACTCTGAGAAGAAATGTGCAACTACTATAGCCACTGAATATGAAATTGTTGGAATGCAGACACCGATTTATGTATGAAATCGGTTAATTCTAAAAGATAGCGAACACCATGATCCAATTTTTGATTTGATATCGATAGACTTGCTTAAGGCTAACAGTAAGATTTGTAAGATTTGATTGACAACAACTGTAGAGCATTTAATAGTTGAATCAGCAAACAGGTTTATCATGGCAGTCAACAGGAATGAATTTAAGTCCTTGGCCTCTGGCCAATGGCAATAGTTAACAAGTTAGTCTCACTGGGTAGTGTTTAGAGTTCAGTCCTCACAAATCGTCCTGTTCTTCTGGTCAGATTAAACTAAATCTTAGGAAATATCTATATCGTATTACGGAGGTTGGACGGTAATAACAATTTGCACATAATTACATGAACCTTGAATCTAATTCTAATCAGCGTCATTGGATCCAAGTGAATTATAACTTGCGAAATGAAGAAGTCGAGAAGGTGGGCAGCTTTGATGAGAAATTTCTGAAGAGAATTACCAATTTCTTCTTGGGATTCATTTCTGTTGTACTTTGGTCCAAGATGCAATTAATAAAATAAATCTTCGCTCTCTTTCGCTTAGAAGGAATCGATTATTAATGGACATTAGCAATTGATTGAATATATGAAATTGGGTGTCGATTTCTACGCTTAAATACTATCGAAAATAATGTCCCCATCAAAATTAGAAACAAAACCTAATGCTGATCATGTTCAGGTATCTATCTATCTATCTATCTATCTATCTATCTATCTATCTAATCATTAATACTTCAGCCTGACACCAAAGGTTTGAATGAGTCCGAGAAAAAAGTACATATGTTGAAAAGGTCTGCATTTATGTCATTTGTTCTATATAATATTTTAAGTGTGATATTATTTTTAAGATTTTATATGACAATGGTAATATTATTCATTTCCCCATAAGGAAACATTTGGCATTCATTGACTGAGCAGTCAGTGTCAGGCTGAAGCATGAATGATTAGATAGATAGATAGATAGATAGATAGATAGATAGATAGATAGATACCTGATCATAACCAGCATTTTGTTTTGTTTCTAATTTTGATGGAGGCATTACTTTTAAATTGTATTTAAGTGTAGAAATCGACACCCAATTTCCGATCAATTGCTTATATATCGAATACTGTTTTCTGTTGAAATCTATAAAAATCTTTCTCTTAAAACACTTTTTTAAGAAAACAAGTTTCTCAAGTCTTGTAGCTTTTATCGTTATTTCCAGTATTGATGGGCCGTTTCTCCCCGAAACTTCTATCTGAAGCTGCGTTTAATGTCAACATCTGAATTATGTGATTATTTTCTCTTCAAGTTACACGCGCTTTCCATTTTAGTTGTTAATAGTCCTCAAGTGATGTGGTTTCTGCTATTTGGTACAGTTATTTGTTTGTGATTTAGCGCCAGTTCACAATGTTCAAAGAAAAATGATTTTTGCCTAGACCTTCAGTCTTTACTCGCATTTTTCACCAGTGATCTTAGAAAGCGGTTGCATACATTTGACAGTTTAGATATTTCAAAATGGATTTGGCGCTATTCATCACAACCATATGAACGTCTCGATCTGACGAGGCTATTTACGAACATGACTCGATGTTAATGCTTTGGTTTTGCAGCAATTTTTGATGTTGGGCGAAACTACTTTTCTCTTTCTCTTATAATTAATTTGTTATAACTGATCCATACGCCGAGGTACATGAAGTGTTTAGTAATTTCCTGTGTTCGTATGATGGATTCAGGTTAGGTGCCATCACTGCTTTCATTCCAATATGGAAGCCTGAATTCTTATTTAATCCTTATGCACTTTTTTCTATTTCCATCTGAATGGTTCAATACCATAGTACAATGCTAGTTAATATTTTAATAATTATTTTTAAAATGAATTTTTTATAGCGGCATATAATCCTTACACATCATTTATGTCCTAAAGTTTCGGAATAAGGAACTATCGTTATTATATGCCGCTATCATTTGCATCTAGTATATTAATCTGTTGTTATATCGACTTCCTTCCTTATCCGTTTCCTCTACTAAAGCAAAGAATGTACTTTTTTCAGTACTACCAGTCCCAGCGTTTAAATTCACAATTACCAGGAAACCAGATATGCTTGTACCAATACTGTAATCCACTTGGCCACATATATATAGAACAATCCAGTGGTGTAAAATTGTAATTTTATGTTGCCAATATTTCCCAGCCAGCACGTGTCACGTGTCACATGTCCTGCTTATCATCAGAGTCAACGTTTGTGTAGCTTAGCCAAAGAACACTTAATTACCTTAGCGGATCAGCGGTTCTTATTCTCAGAAATGTGCCTCGGGAAAGAATTCTGAATATTTACTCGGGCCGGTGAATCTTCTCAGCAGCTATTCAAACCAATACTTGAGATATCTGTGCGCAGAAATGGAAAGAAGAGCCTAATATCTTATTAATCACAGTCGATGGTTACACTTTCCATGCACGAACAACCTCACAACTTCTTTCGTCAATGGACCAGAACGGAAGTAGCAGTCGTAACGAAAATTAAGGAAGCACCTGGAAATGTACCAAACTAAATTTGGCAGACAGTCAACGCAATTTTTCGAAACGGAAGATAATAAGTTAAAATGTACGGCATTTGAAAATTTCGCTCGAAAATTCTGTACCAAAAAATTGACAAAATCACAGTTTATCAATTTCTATCTACTTCTTTAAAATATCCCTAGCTATGGTAACCATATTTGTTTTCCAAATAATTTCTCTGTTTTTAATTTGGCTTATTTATGACTAGGGAATTAGAAACCTATTTCTCTATGAATAATTTCAAACAAAGCTCAATTGTATTACATCGATAAGAAATTTACAATTATATCTATTCTTAAATCTGATCGACAAAGAAGCAAAAATTTGTACTGAAATTTCGACTTCCTTTATGATATGTGTGACTTTAGAACTAATGCGTAGTTTCAAAGGCGTATTTGATTCTAACGTCTCAATACAGAAATAATCAACGATTTTGCGTTGTTAATCGATTTAAGCAAATTTTATTTAATTTATTAAAATGAAATGTACAAATTACGAATAAGTCAAACAAGAATCCACACTTATCAGTGGGATCATTATAATAATGTTTTATCTTTTACAGTTACGAACTGATCACAGATAATTTTTCCCAACATCGCTACACAGTAAGCAACCTGTATTTTTTAAGTATTAGACTGCTTATCTATCTATCTATCTATCTATCTATCTATCTATCTATCTATCTATCTATCTATCTATCACATGAACATTTTAATAAAATAAATAAATTTTGCGTAAATCGATTAACAATAACCAAATCGTTGAATATGGCTTATATTATTTCTACGTATCAAACCTATTTTCTGGTTTTCATAGAGAAATTAAACATACATTTCTCAATAACTTCTAAGCACAATAGACCGTTACAGGTCATTATCAAAATTTTTACGCGTTTATAGTGTCATATGATAGCTGAAAGCCTCCAGAATACATTAAGCAATTAATCTTTAAAAAAATGAATAAATGAAATATTGCCGCACCAAACATACACACACACCTGCAAGCACACATCTATCTATCTATCTATCTATCTATCTATCTATCTATGTTTATGTGTGTGTGTGAAGTGTGTGTGTGTGTGTGTGAAGTGTTTTCAAGTACAACAATTGAGTCAGAAATGTCCAAAGAGGATTCACAATTATGATGCAAAATATTTTATTCAGAAATTGGAAAAAATATGTGTGTGTTTCTGTAAAAAATTCCGCGGTGAAATTGATGTTTTTGAGATATTCACATACAATAATAATTATTTTTGTTCCCTTCCTTCCTAAAATAGAGAAATGCATTTTGACTTAACATTGCACTGTGTGTGTGTGTGTGTGTGTGTGTGTGTGTGTGTGAGAGAGAGAGAGAGAGAGAGAGAGATATTAATGTGTCTAGATGTTCTTATCCTTTTGCACTGACGGTCATTCCAAATGTGACATTTATTGCGACATAAGAATCTACCGAGTGAAACTGAAATGTCATTTTTTTTAGATCTGTGCCAACAGAGCGTGCAAGATTCTTTCTTGCTGGCTTGATGCACGCAGTCTTTCAGTCTTGGAATGTCTGAAGAAATTCTGAAGTATCTCTCCTCATCTCATTCTCTATCATCTCTCTAATCTCAGTAGATCTATCTATCTATCTATCTATCTATCTATCTATCTATCTATCTATCTATCTGAAAGCTTCCTTTGTTGTGAGATCAGAAAAATAATATTCTTATGTCATTCTTTTTGTATTAAATACAGCACCTGCGGTATTAAAATCCTCGTCAGTTTCGTAATGACGAAATCAAATTTGCTTCATTTTGATTATTATAAAAACACAAACGAGAAAAATACTCACCTAACAAGAACTGAATTTTGATCTAAAATATTCACGGTATAATGTTAAATTTACGTGATTAATAATTCACCACTAATTTAAGTGAACTGACGATGGTTGATGGAAAGTAAAATGACTGAGTAGACAGTTGGTCACTCCTTTTACTCGTCCAGCTAAAAACAGCAATTGTTCATACTCTTGTTTTCAATTTTGGCTGACATATTATTTTTGTTTTAGGGGTTTATCCATTAAAACATTGCTTAACGTTATCAAAGAAACAAATTATGATATACTGTAAAACGTTAAACCAGTTCTTAATTGAAGTTGAAGATAGTCATACAGCGTTACCATTT
>CAHIKZ030000339.1:1380000-1402500 GCA_903632075.3 Acanthosepion pharaonis | reverse complement strand
GACCGAGGATCAAAAGCAACTAAAATAAAACAATTTTCAGATTTAAACAAAATTAATCATATAAAAAATCAATAAAAATGTTTCCATATGAAAAGCCTTTATACTTTTCTTGAACATGACTTATACACACAGATTACTTGCAAAATGTTTTTTCATAAACTGCTTTGTACTTCTTCTTTCATGAAATGAAAACTGCTAGTCAGCTTCCGAGTCTATTATTTCAACTTCATTCCATTGTTCCTTCTGTACGAGAAATATGCCATGCATGATTTTGTTAGAGTGATGGCCTTTCGATTAAAGTATTGTGGCTTACACACACACACACACACACACACACACACACACACACACACACACACACACACACACACACATGTATTAATTATTACATATACTTTAAAACCCCCGGCAACATAGACCCCATGCCTGACGAACTGGGAACACCACCCAGCGAAACTATAGTCGCACGCCAAAAACGTAGGTACGCGTATATGTAATAATTAATACATATCTTTGCTCTGTATAACCGCATTGAGCACTATTACATTTACACCTCATGCATATATTTAACGATTATTTATTTGCTTGTCTACGCATGCACACCAGCACACGCGTACACGACTGCTTATATATGATTGTTTGTGTGTTTTATTTGTCTTGTTTATACAGGTACATGAATGTGGATACTCAACGTTACTTAGAAGAGAAAATTGATAGGATGTTGACAAAAATTCGCTGGATATAATCGAATAAAAATTATCAGTTTTACTTCCAAATATCTATTCTTTACGAATTTATTATTTCTTCTCTTTAGCTTTTATAATTTTTCATTCAAAACGGTACCATTTACAGCCAAAGTACAAGAGACCTGTCATTTAAAAGCTGTTAAATGAAAGGTCTGAAGTCATGTTGGGTGTAGACAGACAAAAAAGTATATTTTGGGTTTATATGAACCCGGATGAAAGTAAGTATAATATTTTTTTCATTCCCCATCCCATCCTATTTCCCCACTCTTGCCTAACGCTTCCTCTTCTGTCTTCGTTCCTGTTGTGCGCACATAAAATAAGCAAATTAGGCGTTAGGAAATTAATTAGCCACTTCTGGCTGACAATACATCAATGGTTGAAACCATGCTGCTTAAGTAGTTATTCTTCCCTTTTTCACACACACACACACACACACACATATATATATATGTACTAGTTCATTAAGCTTAGAAGAATCCTCAGCAGAATGCAGAAAGCACTGTTACGTTACAATGCTTCCAGTGGTATGACGTTTGCTTTTTATTATAACGGTCTAGGTTCGATTCTCAGTAGTGGATGCGTACTGCTGATGAGTCCCAAAATAGGACGAAACGGCCGTCCAGTGCATTCTGCTGAGGATTCTTTTAGACTCGATTTACTATAAATGATTATTCAATTCGCCAAAATTTCTATCACACACACACATATATATATATAGTTATATGGCCTGCCTATTGCATTTAAGCATGAAAAAGGTCATAGTCTCTGTGTGATCAATTTACCCTTTTATTTTTACATACGCTCTATCCCTGATACTGAGAACTTGATAGCATATCTTAAAATTATATTTTATATATATATATATAAAAGTGAACATTGAAATCAACACTCAGAGGCGACAGGCCGTTTCATGCTATACGATTGCGTCTAGAATGAAAAGTCTGTCGCCCCGGAGTGTTGACTTCAATGTTCACTTTTATATTTACATACGCTTTATCTTATTGATGTTGAGCACTTTATCCCATAAATATAACAGATCTTAAAACTATATATATATATATATATATAGTCTTAAGGTGTGCTATATTTATGGAATAAAGTGCTCAATATCAGAGATAGAGCGTGTGTAAATATAAAAGTGAACATAGAAGTCAACACTTAGAGGCGACAGTCTGTTTTATGTTATATGCAATCGTCAGGCCACATATGCTGCTATTTTTCTCGGCTATTTATATATATACGGGTTAGTGGTGCATTGTGGGTATTCTATTATGGCGGTTATTTTACCGGAAGTCGTTTGTTTATTTATTTGGGTCAAGTTATATTGCTCGTTTTTTATTTTTTTTTTTCTTATTTTATTTATTTATTTATTAACGTAGTAAAATTTGTTTATATCACTTATTTAACAGTTTTGTTTTGGTTTGAGAATTTAATTAAAGCTATTTGTTCAATTTTGGGGTTGGTTGTTGTAGTTCATTCGGACTATTATTTTGGCGGGAAGAGTTTTAATTTGGGATTGGTTTGTCTATTTATTTACTTGGATGAATTTAGGTCAATTTATTTTACTTGTATATTTTCTCTATTCGGTTTTCGGTTTTAAGCAACATAGTATTTATTTATTTTTTATTTCTATTTTTTATTAGTGTATTTATTTGTTTTTATTTTATTTTTTTCCGTTTTTCATTTTTTAGGTTACGTAGTAAAAATTTATTTTCATGCCTGCATTTTGAGATGAGCTCGGATCTTTTATTTAATAATTTATTTTGGTCGGGGAAAGTAATGATAGCTATTTTTTCCTCCAAGCAAAGTTTGCAAGTTTTTGATTGGTTGTTGTAGGCTGATGACTTTTTCCTTATCTTCCAAGATATTTTTGGTGTCATGTGCGTTTTGTTTTTTATTTGCCAGATATACTTAGAGAGCATAGTACTGTTCGCATATTTACTATTTGTGAACGATGTTTTGTGTGTATAATTTCTTTGCTTCCAGGGTCCTTCAGTTACTCCTATGTATACTTTTTCTTCATTATCTGGTGATTTTATCGTGGCTTGGTATATTACGTTGTTTTGTAAACAATTTCCGTTTAAGGGACATTCGTTTTTTATTCTGCAGTTGCACGTGGGTTTAATTTGTTCGTGTGGTTTGTTGATAAGTTTCCTATTGTGCTTTTTTATTATTTGTGCCATGCTCTCGGTGCAGCTGTAGCTGATTTTTACTGTGTTTTTGTTGAATATCTTGTGTAAGGTGCTTGATTCTGGGAAGTGTTTGTGTAAGAGTTTGAAGAACATTTTTCCTACGTTTGTTTTTACGTTCTTGCTGTACGGTGGGTTGAACCATATGATATTTCTTCTCCTGTTGGCCTTTTTTGTATTCTGTGGTGAGTATGTGAGTATTGCTGGGAATCCGCTATCTTTTAGGGCCCTTTCATAGTCTTTCTTAGCTTTGTTAAATAGGGATTCATTGGAGGAATTGTCGGAGAGCCTGCGGTTAATCGATTTTGGTATCTGTTTGATTATAGAAGGCGGATGGTTGGAAGATGTGTGTATGTAGAGTGGTTTATCATTAGGTTTTCTGTATGGTTTATATGTGCCTTCTCTTAGGTTGAAGGTAACATCTAGGAAATCTACTTCGTTTAGGTTAGTTCTTATATCTATGTCGAATCCGTTATTTTTAAAAATCTTTATTATTGCTTTTCTAGTTTTGTCTGTGTTTTGTTTGTTACAGTTTCTTAAGATTATGAGACCGTCGTCCCTGTAGAGTCCTGTGAACACGATATCAATAAGGAAGATAAAACAATCGCCCAAAAATTAGACCTAGATGACTGAATAAATTGTATTAGCAAGGCACGAGCCTTTATCACACTAAAAGACCATTAAGAAAATTTCAAAACTAATCCTGCATGTAGACTCAGCCAAAAGCGAACTAGGTAAAATAAGTAAAACAATACTAGAAAGAATTAATTCTGAACCAGTGGGAAAATACGAAAACAACTATTGACTGGTTCCACAACATAAATAACAAACAAAATTGCCAATTCCTACAATGAGACATAAAAGAATTTTACCCATCCATAACAGAACGGATGCTAGATAAGGCGATCAACTTAGCTCAGGAACAAATAATAATAAAACCAAGCGAAATCAACAACATTAAGCACTCCTGTAAATCATTATTATTCCACAATGAAGAAGCATGGATAAAGAAAGATTTGACACTACAATGGGAAGCTTTGACGGTGCAGAGGCATGCGAAATCATAGGCATTTACTTACTACACGAACTGAGCAAAATAATAGACAAAAAATGACACAGGACTTTATATATATATATATATATATATATATATATATATATATATATATATATATGCGTGTGTGTGTGTTTGAACTACAGTCAATGATACCCAAAGAAATCACCTCATACACGATGTATGAGGTAAATTGTTTAGATCTCATTAATTGTAATTCACTTATATGCTCTATAAAAAAATATATATTGAAATCTCTTTTGTGGATCAGTTTTAATATTTTATATCAACAGGATTTACTTGGATTAGGTACCAACGGATTTTTTTTACCTATATATATATATATATATATATATATATATATATCATTATAAAATTCTGCTATTATTCCCTGCGTTATTTAAACTATTAACACTCTTTTAGATATTCTTCCACACTGGATTCTTTCTTTCTATCTATCTATCTATCTATCTATCTATCTATCTATCTATCTATCTATCTATCTATCTCAGTCTGTTGATATATATTGATTAATCTTCCTATTTGTGATTTAATCTATCTTAGCGAAGTTAATTATCTGAAGAACTGTAACAAAAACCAATGGGGTAAATATTCAAATAATAGCAAGAACGAACGCATACAGAATAGAACAAAAACGAAAACCCGCTTATAGTAGAAGAAATATATGAAAAACGTTATAGCAATAAAAAGCAAGATATACAAGCATGCAAATCACGGCAATTTCTAAAACTACGAAAGAAAATTTTACATGACAAAAATGGGTAAATGAGACGCTACATACGCAAATAATTTCTAGAGAAACAGAAAGAATGGTTAATAAAAGAAAAGAGCAAGATCTTCAGGAAATAGAAAAATAGAAAGAAGCCAAAGTTAAGCATAAGCAAAACCCTAAAAAAAAATAATAAAACTACTTAAATGGAAAGCACCAGGACATGATGAAAGCCATGAATGTTAATTTAAAAATTACTGTGACTAACTTTGCATTTTTCTAAAGAATGGTAAAGTCTAGATAGTCAATCTGTATCACTAAATGAGGAAACCAAAAGATCAACTAAAGACCTATCACACGCCTACCTATGACAGCATGATCCCGATAGAAAAAGGACGAATCATGAGAAATCACATCATTCTGAACAGATGAGTAGAAAGGATGCAATAAAAAAATCAACACGCACTTAAAACATACAACACACACACTCACACATACTTAAGCAGACACAGAAGCGCGCATGCACATAAGTGTTTACAAACCGAAGTGAAAATATCACATTCTTACCATCTCTCTCTCTCTCAATATATATATATATATATATATATATATATATATATATGTGTGTGTGTGTGTGTGTGTGTGTGTGTGTGTGTGTGTGTAGAAATGATCTAAGTAAAGAGATATGATCAACAATATATGTGAGCGATTACGTACACATGCAGGTGATCAAATAACTATTTATTTAATCAATGGTGTAAACAAAATAGTGCTCAATGTAGTTAAACAGAGCTATAAAGTATATATTAATAATTACGCATATAATTACGTTTACAGTACGATTCGAAGTTTCATGGTTTTCCCATTCATCAGGTACAAAATGTTATGAATTGCTTAATACAGTTGTTTTTTTTTATTCTGGGTTACATGGGAGTAATGCTACATTGTATGTGAACTGAAAGTTCAAGATTATTACAAATACAACACAGTATTGGGATCTAAAATCAAAATATAGCGTGTTCATAGGTAGATATCGAAAAATAAACAAAGATATTAATAGTAAATTTAATAGAGAATCCGACGGTTGATTGTTCTATATTGATAGTACTAAGAATTCTTTCAAGCGTAGGTGGTATCAACATGTATTGGCCTTTACTAATAATACTTATAGAAATAATACGTCACTTTCTAAATATTTTAGGAGGTTGAAAGAATAAAACTCCCAGAGGGAAATGGAAAATTTAGTAGATCCTTATATGAACCCTGTTTTTGGTGTTTACATGAAAAATTGAAAAGTATCAGGTTCTTTGATAAGAGTGGTTTATTATCCCAAAGATCCGAGTTTACGGTCAATTCTAAACACCTTTTACCTTACAATTCAATTAGACTTGGAATTTGGCAATACCTTTTCTTAGATTTTAGTTGAACTGTGTTGCACCATATATGGTTTATCTTTCTATTTGTAAGATTAATTTGGATTTAATATAATTTTGCATTAATCTCCTGGTCGGATTAGTAACATCTAGTACGGACGTATTGGTATTTGGTTTGTATTTTTGATATTTTGCATTGATTGGTTATTGTCATTAACATCTTATATAAAGAATCTTTAGTCAACAGTTGCATATTAATTTACCAAGTAATTCTATACGTTTAAAGTATTTACTGGTTTCTTAAAGTAGCTATTTATTTATCAAATATACGAAATATGTAGGAAGCTCCTAAAGCATATAACTTGTTTAACTATTTGTTAAACTACATCTCTATCTCATTTTTCTTAGGAAATGACATTATCTAGTGTGTAAAATATGTATCCATTAACATTCACTCCTGTTTAACTTCTGTGCTACCATTGACTGCTAATCTACGAGTCATGACCCATTTATGGAAAATAATTTCTTAATTTTTGCTTCCTCGCTTAGTTTAAATTTAACGTAGGTCATATTCGGTTGGTTGATCTGAGTAAAGCCCACAAACCTTATAAAACCGTTTCTCCTTTTTTTTCGTAAAAAGAGGTTGAATTTTGCTTTTAAATCTAAATAAATCGTTTACTCGCCAGTAATTTACAATCGCCTGATGAGATGCATTTAATACGTATCGAAACACGACTGTAATTGTGTAGCGATTTTGACATATTTTCGATGTAATATCCTAAAATAAAGACTATTGTTCTATTTTTTATTGAACCAAGCTGGTAATGTTGATTGCCATAATCTCATTCGGACAAAAACAGGTATGGACTTCAACAATAAAAGGTTTTCTTTTCAAGAGACATTCACATCACGTTTCAAATTTAAAGAAAATGCTGATTTGAAAACGTTTCCAAATTCTCATTTCTGACTGAAGAAGCTAATTATTGGAGATGTGATGAAGTTGTAATATTGACAAGTAACAGTCTTACACCCTCTGGGATCAATCATTTTGTTCTCTGTCACAGCCTCTCCTCTTTTCAGTGGCTGATTAGTGAAATCCTTGCTGGTTTGTTTGGCATCACAACACAAAGACATTTTCTAGACTCATCGATTTAACGAAGAGATTTTAGTCGGCTTTGACGTAGCAGGCAGAATTAAATCTTTAGTCTCTCGTGGCTATCTATCTATCTATCTATCTATCTATCTATCTATCTATCTATGTTCACATCTGTATCTATCTATGCTCACATATCTATCTATCTATCTATCTATCTATCTATCTATCTATCTATCTATCTATCTATCTATCTAAGTCAATTCTATAACTTTCTATCTATCTATACTACAAACTATGTCTATCCTACTATGTCTCTATATCTAAACCACTAAATCTATCTTTGTTTGTTTGCATACTACTGTGTGCCTTTATTATTCTGTGAGAATCTGTCTAATATTTCCTTCTAATGTGATCTTTCATTTGCCAATGAGCTGTTTCCAGTTCATGTATAATCACAGGTAAATATTCACAGTTAATTGTAATATACCTATTCGATTTAATAGTTCAGATAGATAGATAGATAGATAGATAGATAGATAGAGTCTGAATATGCAAACGTATGTAGATGCTCTCAATGGCTAAATAAGAATTTAGAGTAAACTTCTTACTGTCTGATAATTAATTTATAAAGTATTGTAAAAAAATCTATTGTCGCTTAAATTTCAGTTACGTTGTAACTAGAGTTTGTCAGGAAGTCAATAAATGCATTACATCTGCAGATAATCTCTTGCCTGATGCAGTTTCTATTATCATAGAATTAATGGTCATTCGACAGCCAATCAATGCCGAAAACACATGTTATATTCACTTAGTCATTCCGCAGGCCTTGGTTTGCCAAAGAATCTCATTGCTCACAGAAAGACGATAAACCATAGAAGAGCAATTCAAAGACATCTGAAGACCGTTTTCACAGGAAGAAACAAATCTGACATCCATTGTTCACGAAATGACAAACACAAATAATAAAACGTTATCTGACCTGAAGCATTTACTTTTTCTTTCTTTCTTCATTTGCTTGTTTGTCTACCTGTCTTTCTCTCTTTAACTTTTATCTTTTCCTTTCCACTCGACAACATTTCGGACGCTCTTCTGCTTCGCAATCGCGAGTAAGTTTCAACTGCGAGTCAAATTTGGTCATCTTTATTGAATCCCGCGGTATCTATCTATCTATCTATCTATCTATCTATCTATCTATCTATCTATCTATCTATCTATCTATCTGAGTCTATTCATATCAGTTTAGCTATGTACATTTTTTTCTGACGTGTAATGAATTTGGCTGCCCCGCTCAAGTAGGGAAGGCCGTAAGAATCATAAAAATCGCCAGATACAGAGAGAAGTCATTCATTATAAGTTATGCGGCATTTATGTAACAACTGCTGCAAAAGACGCCCAAATTTGCCACATATGCACAAGACAAAGTAAGACCCTAGTTAGACTGAAAAAAGCCACATCCACTCTGTGCACATTTGAAGATGGCTCAAGTGATGTTGCTCGAAATCGAGTCACATTATCTATCTATCTATCTATCTATCTATCTATGTAAACTACTAAATCTATCTATCTAAACTACTAAATCTATCTATCTATCTATCTATCTATCTATCTATCTATCTATCTATCTATCTATGTAAACTACTAAATCTATCTATCTATCTATCTATCTATCTATCTATCTATGTAAACTACTAAATCTATCTATCAATCTATCTATCTATGTAAACTACTAAATCTATCTATCTATCTATCTATCTATCTATCTATCTATCTATCTATCTATCCTACTAAATCTCTCTATCTAAACTACTAAATCTATCTATTTATCTCCGTCTATTCCAGTACTGTCACATTTTCTATTTTCTGGTCACCTATATTTAGAGGTATTCATTATTAGCCATTTCTGTCAAATCCATTACGCATTAGTTTAAAAATTAAGATTTATTTTTTTTTGTCTCATTTCAAAAAGTGAACAAACCGCATTAGAAGATAAACTTTTTCACTGCATGTAGACACGAGTTTGCTATTGATATCCTATTTAGATTCAACATTGTTAAAATATCTAGATTTCACTTCCATTAAGGAACTGCAAATTTGCTTCTTTTTTTATACCCTTTTTATAAAAAGAATCAACCCACAGTATAAATTTGTAACCATAAATATTATTTTGTTTCCAAAACTTGTTGCAGACTGCAAGTCAAAGAAAAATTGTTTGACTGTAGTATCGAAAATAAATCTGAATAAAAAAATATTTTACAGCAAACTTTAATGTATTAAGTCTTATAAATAAATGAAAACAAAACAGGATATTGATGTCTCTGTAAGACAAAATAAAATGTAAAAGCGAAGATTTCTTTCTCTTTTTCTCTCTATCTAACTATCTATCTACTTTAGTTTGTTCATTTGTCTCTTCCTTCTTTTAGCTTTCATCATACTCATTATTAGAAATCCTTTCTCTCTTTTTCTCTTTCGGAGGAGACTTGCACCCACGCATTCTCCTTCTGTAAGTAGCAATGTCTTACTTGATATTTTTAGCGAAATAATATTTTGCATTAGCGAACCAACTGGCTGATTTCTTTTCGATTATCGATCGAAGTAAAAAGGGAAAACATTACAAATATATTTAGTACAATCTCTCTTTTATATACAAAGTCACCATCTGTCCGTTCAAACAAAGTGAAAAGCTCTCTTTACAAAAAAAGAAACACAAAACAATTAACAAAGGTAGTAAATAATTATTTCATATCCGTTTCTTTTGCAATAAAAGAATTTATAGATATAGCTTGGCAGTCCACGACTAGGACAGTTTGCTAGAAGGTTTCAGATTCTAATCACAGTTACCTAGACTTTAATATCTGCACCTCAATCATACGTAAATGTCACTAAGCTGTAAAAGACGTCAAGTGTCTTACTTTAGAATCTGAAGAGACTTTTTTGCAGATTTACTTCATGTAAGGGTTTTTTCAACTTGTGAAGAGGAAGTCACAAGATAAACGAAAATTGGAATTAAACAAAAGAAATTTTTATTTCAGTTTTGAAATCATAAATTCTCATTTTAAGAATTTACAATCTTGATAAAAAAAGAAAGACATCTTTATCATTATTTATCAAGATTTTTAACATGGTTCTTTTTAGAACATTGGTATTTCGGTTATATAATTCTATAATAAAGTGCTCCGTTGTTAGACCTACGTTAGTCCTGGGTATGGCGATAAACTACACCCGGCAGCAAGACCTCTGATCGGGAGACTGGATGTTTTTAGGAGTGTGGAATCACCTCTTAATTGCTATTGTTCCCAGGTTCACCCTGAGCCGGAGTGGTAGCACCTGTTAAGGTCCCAGTTATGAGCAAATAGTAAATCCCAATCAAAAACAACTATGAAAGTATAAAAATACATTTTTATACTAAAAGTACCAGCAATAATTTCATATATAATAATTACCAAGGATGCATATTTATAGTAAAATTACCAACAATACCCACGTACTAACAAATTGTTGTGACTTTACACAAATCCACTTTATCAAACACGCAACATGAAAGAACTCTTTCATGACATTAATCCATATGATACCCTACAATTTCTTAAAGACATCAAACTGTATTCCAAAATATAACTTCAACAAAACTACAACATAAAGACATACACCACCACCTCTTTGTTCATGCAATCATGAATATGTACAAAAGCTAAGTATCATCTACCATGTACTCAACTGTGAAAGCATAATAACATATATTTGTATTACTTCAAAGCTCCCAAGAAAATTAAATTTCGGCATTAAATGACCCATAACGAGTTGATATGCCGTGAAAGATACAAATCTATCAATCGATCAATTAATCAATTAGATATATGTAATGAGAAGCAGATATTCATTCATATATCGATGAATACGTGGTCACCTCGTGACCAAGTAGGATCACCCCAGGACTTATAACTACCAAACAAACATATTAGGGATGATTTGCATGTCGTTGATGATTTCTTAAATGGGTCATAAGACCCGCAAGTGACCTCCAAACGACATTGGATACAGGGGAGTCTTTCGACAGCAAACCGATTATCTGGCTGTTCATTTTTAAGGTTCCGAGTAAGGACACTGGCTGATCTACACACTTTGTTACAAATGCTACACGAAAAGTCTACTGTTAATCATATTGGTAGATTTTTTTTTCTGTGTCCACGTTTGTGACTGAGGGGGACTGTTTTCGAGAAACAGAAACGGCCACACGAGAGGGACTCCTTTGTACGCTTCTCCGGAAGACGCTTGACATCTTCCATACATCTACCAGCTCGTTTAAGATCTGTTTTTCTCAAATTCAAAAACGTCAACAACAATCAGATTACTCGACGCCTCCCTGATGCAGGATGTTCGCGTCTACATTGACTTTATAAGTGTGTCCTCAAGATTATCCTTGAAGTGTTCGTTCGTCAGCACTTTAATGCCCAGCACATGCAATCGCCATGGTATCATTAGTATAACACATAAGCATCGCCGGTGGAAACGTTCGAAACTTTGGGTATGCATACGGCAGGGTGTCCTAGTCTCGCATTCATATAGCAGCGGTGATAGGACACATACTTGGTAAACTTCTATTCTAGTGGCTATTTTGATGCCTGATTTCCTGATGCCTGAGTCTCGATAAACCGATCATATCACAGGGCTTTCTTGTGAAGGTTATTATCTTTAGATAGTGTGCTATCGAGGTAGCAAACGTAGGTCGATGATCGAATAGACGGCATATCTGGCACTGGCTTTGTAGCCTGATGACGTTCTGTTAAAAAGATCATTGTTAATTGTTAATCCGGTCTCATCACACACGGCGGAGAATCATTCCATCCATCCACCCATCCATCCATCCATTCATACATTAATAGTACGATTGTGTGATTGATTCAAGATTGTTCTTTTATAGAGATATTAATAAGCTGAGATAGATAGATAGATAGATAGATAGATAGATAGATAGATAGATAGATAGATCGTGAGTGTTGTGTTTGATATAGAAATACATGAACCAGTTGACAGAGATAAATGAACATACTGATCTATCTATCTATCTATCTATCTATCTATCTATCTATCTATCTATATAGATAGATAGATAGATAGATAGATAGATAAGAATTGCGGAAAGATGGTAGGCGATTATATATATATATATCCATTTGTATAATTGCGGAAAGATGGTAGGCAATTATATATATATATATATATATATATATATATATAT
Source organism: Acanthosepion pharaonis (assembly GCA_903632075.3). Classification (NCBI taxonomy): domain Eukaryota; kingdom Metazoa; phylum Mollusca; class Cephalopoda; order Sepiida; family Sepiidae; genus Acanthosepion; species Acanthosepion pharaonis. The sequence goes on along the minus strand of CAHIKZ030000339.1, from coordinate 1,390,076 downwards.
ATATATATATATATATATATATATATCCATTTAATATGGATATGAGTTTGTAACCCTGGGTTTCAAAGCGTGAAACCCAGAGTTACAAAACTCATATACATACAACTGAATATGTTAGCTGTATTACAGATATTAAGCACTTTCCACTAAGTACCAAGCATATAATATATATATATATATCCGTACATACATTTATTTTACACATGCTCTTTCTGATATATATTTTAGGTTAATCTATATCATATGAATATATCCCTACGTAAATGTTCAGCCTTTCTGTCATTATCCACATAGTTGTAAATCATATGAATCTGTATAGGAATGGAGGTATTTCCCTCCAAGCACAGACTGAGTCGAATTGAACATCTAGTAAACAAATCTTTTATATTTCAGAAGTTACTTCCTTTGCTCAGTCGTTGAAAAAGACGAATTTTCGCATTTCTTTTCCTTTTTACTGAATTTATTCGTGATTAGTATTTGTTTGGTTATTAGTTTTATTAGTTTTATTTTCTTTGTCTTTGTGTTCTCCTCATTATCGATCTGGACAAAGAAAAACTGTTTAGTTAGCAAATGTAATTCCCTTAACAGTCAATTTCGTAACCACATACAATTTTACAGAAATGTTTTGGTGCATTGTTTCGGTGCCAGTGGCCGGTGTTCGAGTTCATGTAAAAAGAAAGATTATCAGCTCAAGCAAGACACCGGTGTCAATAAAGGATGAACAGAAAGAGCTGGAATAAAATAATGGCATTTGTGGCCATCCAAATATATCTACATAAATATTCATTTATATTATTTTGGCTATTTACACAGCTTATTCTGACCAAACTCACAATTATGGCGCACCCAAGTAAGACCAAACTTTATCAGTAATGATCAGCGAGTTTAGACGACTTCGCAATTAGGAGCACTTCATTTATATTGTTTGTCTCCAGGTGAGATAATTGCATATTTACTCCAGGCATCGGTGATCGGTGTTCGATCCTTAACGTTTCCAATATAGATTTTCAAGATCAAGCAGACAAGCAGGCTTTCTAAATTTGAAGGCTGGATCAATAAATTGTTGTCCAGTGAATCCTGTATCGTACAGAGTGACCATTCATATGAGGGTCTACATCCGTCTCAAGTTATCCTATGCCTTTTGTGGTATGAAGAACACAACTGTAAATAATAGTCACTGCTTCTAATTTTGGGGGTTTTGAAGTTTTTATCAAATCCTATTGAACAAAATGTGAGTAGAGATGACAAATATAGTATTTTATCATTGAACAGACATGTGTTTCCATAAAAATATGCCATTCATGATAAAGTTTTTGAACACTTTAATCCCAACAACCCTTAGATTATAGATCCACAGTGAAAGAACGGTAATTTTTGTTTGTTTTGTTCCAAAACCTGTTAGGATCTTTTTTGTTAATTCATTCAAAATAATGTAAAGTTATTTATCGCAAATATTAATTCACCCTAAGAAACTACAAATTTCAAATCAAAGTTTGTTTTTTTATTAAGTTTTTGGCAGTCTTTTGAAATTATAAATTTTAAATCAAAGTTTGTTTATTTTTTATTAATTTTTTTGCACTCTTAAATTTTAAATAAAAATTGTTTAGTTTGCCTCGCAAGAACTTCAACACTCAGAATGAAAAATTACCAAAAATCATGGAATTATTAACATGATGATATTCAAGGTAAATACAAGGAACCTTGACTATTAAGAACAAAAAAATGAAAAAATCTATTTTTGGCTTGTTTATCGGAGTGAGTGCGAACGTAGATCCCACACTTAGAAAATGCACTGCCGAGTCGCCCACATTTGAGGCGATCACAAGGGTCAATCCAACTGGAGTGCAATAATAGAAGGGCCTCGCACTGGGAGAATTTGGTGTGAATTTTAGTAAATATAAATTCCTTTTTATTTTGGGGAGATTTAATATTTTGGGGTGAATGAACAGAAAAGATCATTCTATTATATCGATTACAGGCTACAGATGTGAAGTTTTGAGAACACTGTTCTAGAAATTTGTTAGACATAACCAAATTTGGTAGATAAAATTGACGGAGCGTACTAAGAAGAAAGAATTTACTAACAAAAGCTTGTGAGAGTAGACAACGCACTATTCTCAGCACGTCGTTGAAGAAGTCCTGTTTAAATTTCATAGGAAGTGTTGTAATGTTGTCTTTGTTCACAAGGAGGCTCATTAAATACTCATACATAGAACGGAAACCCATGATATAAAAATCTCATGAAAGTACGTAATGTCTTTTTTTCTTTTTCTTTTTTTAACAAAAATATATAAAAATTTTATGAATCATGAAATGAGAGGGAGGGAGGGGATGGACCCAGAGAACTAACAAAAGATTGTAAAAAAACCCCCCAAAACTCAAAAAACAGATGTTAGTAGTATTCGTCCACCGCACAAAATAATGAGTGGCCGCTCTACCCTGTCGATAGGTAGAATCAAGAGGCACACTCACTAATGGAGAGGGAAGGGTAAAAATAAATGACGGAATGGGAAAATCAAAGTCTGATCCAGCCAAGATTAAAAAAAGAAGCACAAAAATTAATTGGAGAGTTTCGAATCTCGACAGGGATCATAACAAAAGAAAATGCCGGGAACAGGCCGGCAGCAACACTTATTCACATTAAGAAAAACATAAAACAGTCTAACTTAACCAGAGGAGAGTTCACAGAGAATTTCCCCGTTGGGACTAAGAAGACTTAAAGAATAAATTCATTGTTAGCCTGTTTCAAACGAACGAAGCTCGGTACATACTTTCACCCACCTTTCGCTGAAATCTGTTGATACCAAACGCTTTCTATCAGTTCTGATCTTCACCTTTAGCTGATGTTGAAATAATCCGACCAGATTCTGATGAGAATAGTGATCGTATTGACATTCGCAACGTCCAGATCACCATTCTTGCCACGGCCAAAATATAACATTTATATTCATGTATTATAGGTAATCGGGAGATGATTTAAAATATATGTACAAGTCTCGCGCCATTTTGTGTAAATGTCTTAGATTTTGGCACCTACAGTAGGGTTCATGGAACCAGTACAAAGTGGATACCGAGAGATAATTGTTTTTGTATCATGTGTACGAGAAACTTCCCACAAATCTGAGGAGATAAACAAAACAGAATATTTACGGAATTCTTTCTTGGTTGGGCCAAGAACTTTTCCAACTCCTTTTCCCATTTCCTAGACATGTTTTCCTCCCTTCATTGATATATGCCATCATTGCAATCTGCCAAACTCAGTCGATGCCAAAGTGGTCGTTCTAAATCTCGCCAAAATGAAAGGAGATTAACAAAAAGAATTAAAGAAAGTGATTCCATTTGATTCAAAATAGACAAGAAAGAATTTCACAAGAAAGCATCTTTTCCCTGTCTTTTTTTTAAAGTTGTGGTTTGTTTTTTTATCACCATTTTTAAAATCTTTAATCTCGTGGCTCAAAAGGAAAGCAGTTTTCGAAAATTTGAGCAAAAGACAATGGTGACGTTAAAACCAATGATTTTTCTCAGAGTTTCTATAGAGAATGTCACTTATTGTAAAGATTTATAGGTTTTAGATATATTTAACCCGAAAACGTAGCATTTAAGTTATGCAAAACATACAGAGTGAAAACGTTATATTCTGACTCTAGGACACATTACAATCAACCAAACAGCACATTAACAAGATTTTGTATGCAGAGTTAAAACATAAAATTTGGGAATTTCTGAATACGATGTGAAGGAATTTTAGTGAAGCTGCTAAAATCAACATTTTTAGAATTTTGTAATGATTTGGATGCAATCTGTTTTAAAAGAAAGACATTTGAAAACCCGTGGATAAGATTAAGGAGAATGTGAAGTGACAGCTGATGAGCTTTGTAAACTGCTTTGAATTGGGAAAAATGGAAGGATGTGAGACTTCAACGAGAGCGGACTGTAATGAAACTTTATCTATATAACCTATTCTTCGTTAATATTAAAATAGTTGAGTACTTATTGGAGAGACATAGTCTATATTTATATTATATCTTATCAAATTGCGAAATGAAAGTTGTTTTGAATGGCCACTTTTCTAGATCTTTTTGCATTGGTGCAAATGTCCCCCAGGGCAATATTCTTGGATCTACGTTGTTTCTAATTTTCATCAATGACCTTTTTGATGACTCTCAACACGGTACCTATTCTGATGGCACAACCATTTACTCCTGTCTGATTGGTTCGATAAGCTGATCTAGTCGCTATATATTTATTTTTTTTCATTTCACTCCAAACAAGGCAAAAAAGCCGTTAAGACGTAGGGGTTACTGAGTGTGAAAGAATATAAGAAAGATATTAAAAAAATATTAAGAAAGAAGAACAATAAAAAAATTGGAATTAAGAAGAGAGAAGATAATGATTGACATTGCATTTACATCTTCGAAGATCAAACTTGACTGGGGAGCAAAAAGCCGGAATAGTGTTTTATAAGCGAGAAGTACGAGAACTATTAGCATAGAACTTACGGTTGCCTTTAGCCAATTCAACTGTAAAATGATGAGATCTAATACTGCGCTTAAATTCATAAAGTCTAGGTGCCATAGAGAAAAGTTCATCAAAACTATTAATATGAAATTATTTATAGAAAAGGCAAAGGGAATCTACATTACGGCGATGGGAAAGTAACTGAAGCCGAGATGCCAGGTTAGATCAAGTAACATTACAGATTCTTTGGGTTTATCAAGGGTCTGTAAATATATAATAGGTGCACTAGATCAGTTGTGGCAGAAGTATTTTAAGCATAGACGAATGGTAGACTTTTTATGATAAATAGATTCAGACAAGAAATTCAATCTAGCATGACACAGTGAACCAACTTTCTTAGCAAAAAATCTAGCAATTGATTCGATATAATATTTTTTACTTCATGTCAGCGGAAACAGAGAAGTGGCAGTGGGTCATTGTTCTAGAGGTTAGCATCAGATGGAAGTCAAAAAGGGGTTCCCTCAGACGTTTAAGAGAGAGTAGTTTCGTTTTGGAGGCATTAAAATTAACAAGTCATTCCTTGCCCCAATTAACAACATAGTGTTGGTAATTTTTTAGATCAGCTACCAATCTGATCTTTTCAAACCGATCAGTTTTAGTAATAAGACAGGAGTAAATGGAAGATCATAAGATTTGAACAGGAAGTTTTATTAATTCTCCCTTTTCTGGCCCTATAAAAAATGGTCGATAATAGTGTTTAATCAATATCCATATAATGCAAAGAGAGGGCCTCTTTTTCAGTTGTAAAACTCCGAAAGAAAAAACATGTGACAGTGAAAGAACTATTAAAACATGGACTCAAAAAAGAAATCAGTTAAAGTTATTATTATCCTAGTCATATATTCAAATTTATACAATCTTTAATAAATTTAAAGATTTTGTTTTTCTCATGAAACAAATCTAGGGAGAGCAAGAGAAACTAATTCTTCATTTTAACAAAACTTTGCTCTTCATTTCGAATATAACAGGATGATTTTAATCGCTTTTGGGGCTTCAATCGACCGATTAGTTCGAATCGATTTGTGATAAACATTTGATGACATGTGAAATGTAGAGTATCACAAGAACACAGAATATTCAAATAGTTAACTATAGAAATTATCAAGTATTTGTGCGGAGGCAGGACATCAAAAATAGAATATAGTTATCATGTGCTTGTAACTGCGTTAGATTTTATTATCCAAGTAAATTGTTTCGTAATAAAAGTGGTACTAACAAACAGATGTTAGGAAATCATTCACGATATATTTATATTCATATGAACAATATATATATATATATATATATATATATATATATATATATATATATATATATATATATATGTTACGAGTTTAAGTTTATAAAATACGTATTTGCAAAAACATTTATAACATATTTTCTGGGTGTCAGGTTTTATTATGCAAAAAAAATCTTCATTTTGGTATAAATCCTGAAGATACATTTCTCCGAAAAATGCTTAATGAAATATCTTCTGAATAAATATTTTTATATTTAACATATTAATATGTGATCCTTGACATTCTGTAATCTTCATCAGTCTTTCAACAAGTGATAATTTATAACTTTTCTACTTCTTCAGGTTTAACATTTCATTTTTACTTCTTATTTGCTTGATTACTTTCCATTCTCATATACATCTCTATTAAGGGCTTATCACGGGTTTTCTTTTGGATTTTGAAAAGATGGCAATTTTTCTAATAAGTTGAACGTCTTCCAGCGTCTTTGAAAACCTTTTTGGAAAAATAGTCAGCAATAGTCAGCATGGAGAATATGAAAGAGCATTGTCTGTTCTCCTTCACGTTTCATGGTTGTAATCTGTAGCACTGGGAAGAACCTTCAATAATTCTGCGTTTATCTTCAATATTATCAACTATTAAGAACGTTTAATTGTACTTCACATCCTGTTATCTTCTAAGACTATTTTCATGGAGTACTAAACGTTGAGTGCACACATCAGGTCCATCCATTGTAGCTCTAAATACATCAGTAAAATATAGTTTTCATGTACTTCTTCACTAAACTTACACATTCTTCTTCGTGTTAATTAATTAAAGATGATAACTTTATTGCTTTATTGTCTTTTTCCAGTTATTTTATTATAGTGAATCCTTTCTGCTTGTTCTCATTCGTAACACCAGATTCTACAAAATATATTCTTGCTAGACAATTCAGTTTTCTTATATTTTCAAACCTCTTTGTGACATTCTGAAAACTAATTTATTTTTCTTGTTCTTGTCTCGCTAATATTTTCAATTTTATCCAAATTTTCTGTTCAACTATTTCGCAATTTCCAGAATTGTGTTCCAATAACTCAAGTATTCTCTCTTGCGATTAATGGCGATCGTTATGCATCCAAAATTATAAAAATAAATATCAATAAATGCACTATTATATTTATTTACAATGTTATAAACAATTATAGAGTTACATGATAAAATAACTAAAGGGTAAATAAATTATTGTTAATAAAAACAGCTGAAATTCACACTGAAAATGTCCCCAGTATAGGTTGGTTAATATTAATTTTATTGTGAAAAAAATGACTTGAATAATAAAATCTGACCGGTTAATCGTAAAGCTTTCATTGTTGTTGTTCGTTATAGATATTAACTTAAGGCTAAAATGATTGTAAAGGTGTGGCAGTCAGTGAGATTCATTCTAGCCGTAATGGTCTTCGGGATTAGACTGATAACTACGGTTCTGATTTTATTCATTCTTTCTTTCTTTCTTCCAATATAAAAGTGGACACTATGGTCACCACCGAGCATCGACAGTCATCTTGAACGCGATTTTTAGGCCATATCTGTTGTGTGCTGGTCACTGGTGCATTATGGGTAGCAAGGTCTATTGTATTAACATTAATCAACTAATCAATAATAAATAATGAGTAAAAAGTTAGCAAACAACACTATGACATAGTTAAAAATAACCGCGTTCAGATCTACAATTATTTTTACTCATTATTCTTTAGAATAATTTAAAATATAACCGTTACTGTCTACCTAATAACCATTACGATTTTACAAGAGACCTTGCTACCCATAATGCACCATTGAAAAGCAAATATAAATAGTCGAGCTAACTTGCAACACACGTGTCGCCGCATAGACAAACTACAATCATGATACACTTATATACATAGATTTGCACACAGACGCTGCTTGATAAGATAAAATGCGACTGAAGTCTGCTTAACCAATGGAAAACAAACAGTAAAAAAATGAACATAGCATAATTTTTCTTTTTGTTTTTCTCCATATTTTATTCTACGATGAAGTTTTAATAAAAGCAAAACATGTTAGTTTTATAGACGTTTCCTATTTGTTCCTTTTCCGATCATGTAGTAATCTAAGGTAATAAATTAGAAATACGTAACTGTTTCTGCTACGAGGTAGATCCTTATATATATATATACATATATATATATATATATATATATATTGAGACATGTTTCCTTGAATAATTTAGACAAGCTTTTTGCTGTCACTATTAAAGGAAGAGAGAACATCATCGTGTTGATACATATTATTTTATTCCGAGTACTTTCGACATAGCACAGTGTCATCATCAGGGTGTGGTTTATTTTGAGACAAATATTGTAGTGTTCATCATTTTCAAAGGGAAAATTGCTGTGTTCATCAAAGTTTTTAAAACTGTTTTGATACACCATATATACAGCAGTAGAATTTTAGTACTGCTTTTCCATTTACATATATATATATATATATATATATATATATATATATATATATATTAATTTCAATTAAAGGTGCAAATTATGATTTATAAATTCATGAATCATTCATACAAAAAACAAATACAGAGGTTAATGATTTAAATGGCGAGAATACATCTTCGCAAAAAATATAAATAAGATACATCAACCCCGAACCTGTATATGAATGATATGATCCCTGTTCATAAATTCCAGTTGCATAAGGTCTTTTTAATTTTTACAAGCTTTCGTCTGTTCCTACAGACATCCTCAGCTATGGAAATAGATTTTGTTCTTGTTTTTACTTCTCGGTAATAAGAGAGCAACGAAAAGAGTGATGTAATCCGAAAAAATGCTATGAGAAATGTGTTATTGTTTTGGAATGTGCGGTCGCAACGCTGAGTTTGAATTTAAATTTTAAGGTTGTGCGTTTTTTTTTACAAAAAGAGAATTCTTTTTTTTACTGGTAGATTTTCCGTCTATGTGGCATGAACTATATTGTTCAATAATTACAGTAATGTCACACTTATTATCCGAAAGTTGCACGTTGGATCAGTTATTTTAATTTCAATTAAAGGTGCAAATTATAATTTATAAATTCATGAATCATTCATACAAAAAACAAATATTATTATTATTATTATTATTATTATTATTATTATTACTTTGTGCAGAACCAGTCACACATTTTGAAGGGACGTGCCACAAGTTCCCCAAACAAACCTCCGCAGGTTTTGAATTCAGAGTTGTCCTTCTCCAAGACCAGTTACCATCCAAGGCTATAGAACCCAGTTTATCCTGCTATTTTCTCTTAGCTGGAGGGAGAAGACGAGGATTAATATCTTTTGCAAGGGTATTAGCACGTAAGTGAATGTAATGGATTCGACTGGAATTCGAACAGGGCTCTCCGATCCCTCAATTCGCTATCCACTACGCTACTGTGCCTCATATATATATATATATATATATATATATATATATATATATATATATATATATATATAGTTAATTTTCAAACTTGACTCTCAATTTTATGTTGTTCTCAATTTTATGTTGAATATTTCGTTGTTCGCAACTGGCAAATTAACTTGACTTCGTTGATGTGCGCCCGTTTAACTATTTGTTGGAGTACAAAATTTGTGATGGGATTTTCTGTTGCTCTAATAATTGATTGCAAACTCTGTAGGGGATTGGCACGCAGAAGAAAACTCTTCTCACGAAAAGGGATGCATATTGCTTGGAAATATGACAAATCATGTGAGATGAATTCAGAATTCAATTTGTAGAGGGTTCAAATTTGATATTCGCTATTTCTAATAATTACATTTGAATGAGTTCTTGTGATGCGATACAGAGGAGAAGTTGGAGAAAGTTTCGTAAGATAATTGAGGGATAGACAGCCGCATAGATAATTTCATGAGCACACTGAAATAAAATTGAGCATATTATTATAAATAGATATGAAAAGAATAATATATATATATATATATATATATATATATATATATCAAAGTGAACATAAAGTCAACACTTAGAGGCGACACTGTGTTTCATGCTAGACGCAAGGTGGCCTGACGATTGCATCTAGCATGAAACAGACTGTCGCCTCTAAGTGTTTATTTCAATGTTCACTTTTTATATTTACACACGCCTGTCTCTGATATTGAGCACTTTATCCCATAAATATAGCACACCTTAAGACTATATTTCTTCATATATATATATATATATATATATATTGATAGATAGATAGAAACAGAGAGAGAGAGAGAAAAAGAGAGGGTGAGAGAAAGAGAGAGGGTGAGGGAGGTACTCAGACGAGGCTATGCTTAGAGGCAGA